>WNWK01002538.1:0-205327 GCA_009830355.1 Cherax destructor
CCAGGCTCGTCTGGTGCTCGCCTGATCAACCAGGCTGTTGCTGCTGGTAAAGGCTATGGGTTGAGCATTTTCCCATGAATATGGTGAAAATTCTTGTTCATATTATTTGCTAAAATCATCTGTGTTGAAAATGTGAAAGGTGTTGAGTAGTGAAATGAGTTGATAGAAATGTTATGAAGGTTTGGGTATTGAGGAAAGATGACAGGTGATATGTATGCTGGGAATACAGTAAGACCTCAACTCAGATACATTGAAAATCTTTCGTATTATGTATAATATCATTATTGTGTATAATATTATTGTATCATTATTATACACAATATCCCCAACATGTTTGTACGTTGAAAACTTCTTGTGTTATGAATGTTATACACAATTCTGGAGGTACCCAATGAGTTATACAGTGGAACCCCGACTAACGAAATTAATCCGTTCCAGGAGCTAGCTCTAAACACAAAGAATTCGTAATTCGAAGCCTTATTTCCCATAAGAAATAATGCAAATACAATTAATCCGTTTCCACCCAAAAATTTTCACCAAAAATTCATTTTTTTAAAGAATAAATACTATAGTTTTACATACAGAAAACAATGAGAAATAAATATAAAGCACTAATTATAATGGACAAATGAACAGTTAACCCTTTGGGGGTCCAAGGGGTCTCTCTGAAACTCGTTCTCAGGGTCCACGAATTTCAAAAAAAAAAAAAAAAAAAATCTTATGAAATCATAGCAAATCTTTTTCCGATCATAACACCACAAAAATTATGAAATTTGATCGCAAACTAACAGAATTATGCTTTCACGAAGTTAGCGGTATCCATGACATTTACGCATTGGCGATTTCGCCCACTTTGAGCCCTATTTTCGGCAAATTCCAATGTTTCAGTCTACTAAAATTATAGCTATTTCGCTAGAACTCTATTTCTTCCAATGATTGAGTACAAGAAACCGCCTATTTACCAATTTCAACTACCCAAAATAGTGGTCAGAAAATGGCAATTTGGCCAATTTCACACAAATTTCAAACTATGCCAATTTCAAAATAGGGTCCATAATAAACAAGGCAGACATTCCTGGCACTAAAATAACATCTTCTCTGTTCATTAGTCATGTCTCCAGGCCCCTCTTACATTACTTTTGCTTTCCATTCTGAATTTTTATTCTCACAAAAAATAGAAGATTTACTGTTATGTATACAACTGCATCATTGTAATTATGGTATAAATAATATCAGCGCACTTGTGCAAGAATATTAGACTCTCCAGTTGATGTGTATTGGACGCATGGTGTGATTTGTTTACTCTTGAACATCGGCCAAAATCGAACATTTTCGCTACTTTGCGCTCAGTTTCAAGGTACTTGTCATCGTGAAACCAGTCAAAATTATCTATTTCTGTAATATATCGTCTATTCTATAAAATGAGACTAAGAAAACGGGAATACAAGCATAAATACCATACGAAAATAGACTGCAAAGTCGCTGTTTTAAACCAAAAACTGTCAGTTTTTTTTTTTCCTCATTATGCACTGTGGTGCAGGAATTTTTTTATACTGCGCACACTGATCGCACAGACCCATTCTATCCCATCTAGGCCTAACAGCCTGTTTCTGCTTGATTTGAGGGCGCTAGAATTTAGGCATACTAGTACGTCAATAACCCCAGGGCGTAAGCTGTACTAGTACGACCAAAACCCCGAAAGGGTTAAATAAGTTTTACCTTTATTGAAGACTCTTGTTGGCATATGAGAGTTTGTTTGGAGAGAGGACAAAATAGTCCTTCAGTTTGACAATAATATCAACTCTTCAGCTTATTTATCTATCACAATTCATCTAATACTGACATAATAAACAATATTAATAACATAGAAACATGATATAAACTCTAGAATGAATAAAACATGTCATTATGATGTAAGACTGGTGGTAGTGTGTTTGTTGTTGTTGGGTATAAGGGCCACTGACCATAAGCCATGGTGGATGGCAGCAGCTGGCCATCACTATTCACACAAAACAATGTGCATAATTTATAACTAAGAAACATTTACACTTTAATTTATAACTAAGAAACATTTACACTTTAATTTATAAATAAGAAACATTTACACTTTAATTTATAAATAAGAAACATTTACACTTTAATTTATAAATAAGAAATATTTACACTTTAATTTATAAATAAGAAATATTCACACTTATATAAATAAGAAATACTTTCACTTACCTTGAAGAGATGGTGGCAGACGGCACTCTTCTCAGTGTCCCTATATAATCTCAAACAACATTGTAGAAGTTTTGTGTCTGTCATTTTCTATCGATTAATCGCTTAACTTAAGTAAGTTTATTCAGGTATACACAAATCCAGTTATACATAGATTATCATACATAGCAGCATATGTGTAGAAACCCTAGGATAACCCAAAGTCAAGACGGAGTGACTTATTTCCATTGCTACACTGTTAATGCTACACTTTATCACTGGCTGGTGCTATAGCCTTTATCGACTTGTGAAGCTTCTTTGGACCCATGGTGACTTATTTCAGTGACAATCACTAAACCAGCAATAAACACAACAAAAGTATTGTGAATGTTTGAAAGAGCGTGCTGGGTAATGTTCTCTCAAGTGTAAACAATGCTAGACTGGCGTCCTGTCCGCCTCACTGCGCAAGCGCAGGGCAGGCTGACAGGTCTGGTACGGCTAGCTACATGAGGAAAATATTTAGGGAAAAAAAGCACTTGTTACACGATTTTTTCGTTATATGGAGCTATCGTTAGTCAGGGTTCCACTGTATATAAGTTGAGGACTTGCTGTAGGTATTTACGAGGCTTGTGTGAGAGAGTTAGGTTAGGGTGAGTATAGGCAAGTGGTTGTTGTGGTCTTGGCATGATAAAGGGTGAGCAAGGTAGTATTTAGGAGGGGACTTTGGGGAAACCAGTTGGCTGGACTTAGAGTCCTGGCAGTGGGAAGTATAGTGCCTGCACTCTAAAGCAGGGGTGAGTATGTTGAAGTTTGAAATGTTGTCTCCACTGTGATGGTATAACCATACACACAACCCGCACATATAAAAAAAGAGAGGAGCTTACGACGACGTTTTGGTCCAACTTGGACCATTTACAAAGTCACACTGTATTGTTCCAGTCACGGTATTGTGCCTTTTTTTTGTTATTTATGGTATAATCATTCTGGCAAGACACTGATTGAACAAATGATGAATGCGTTTCCTCTTTGTTTTGGCTCCCCCTACCCTAGTGGGAGACAGCCTGTTAAGTACTGGGGTTAAAATGATAGGTAAACATGCTAAGACATGTTTAACATTAGTCAATAGGACTATTGCAGTGTCTCCACTAATCATGAACATAAACAACGAACACTGCGGTAGGCCTACCGGCTCAAACCTGACGGTCCCTCTCAAACCTAAACCCACTAAAAAATATTTGCCCAACCCATTATCAGTGTTACCCAAGGAATAAGCTTTGATAACCCTATTACTCCTGTGTAAGTCCCATTCAAATCCAACCCCTCTCACTTGTGTATTTATCTAACCTATATTTGGAGCTACCCAAGCTTTTAGCTTCAGTGACCTTGTTAGGTAGAATGGTGACTAGAATAGGCTTGGTTATTTAGAAAATAACCTGGAAGTTCTTCATTTCACACAATAGCCAGCGAGTGAGGTGAAACGTATAGGCACATTTCCTTACGCTTTGTTTCCATGCTCACCTAGGAGTCGTAGCACAGTTTGACCCATATGTTAAATTCTAAGCTTGTCTAATTTGTAGATTGAGGCCTTTTACAGCTATATTATTATTACAATCAAAAGTGCTAAACCCACAAGGGTCATACAGTTTCCCAGCTATAGTATTTTAAAAATTGCTTCTTAATGTCTTGATGGTACAGTGGACCCCTAAGTTTCGAACACCTCCCAACTCGAACAATTATGTAAGTGGATTTTTGTAAGTGGATTTTTGGGGGTCTGAAACGGACTAATCTAATTTACATTATTCCTTATGGGAACAAATTCGTTGGGTAATGGCACTCGAAGAGCCTTCTGGAACGAATTATGGCCGAAACTCTGGGTACCACTGTATTGTGTTAATTGGGTTTTTGTCTTTCTAAATTATCCACATTTTTTCTTTAGGGTATGCTAGCAGGCTTTCTCTGTAGCTGGCGTAAGGAAAGTGGTCCGATCCCGGTCAACAAGAACCTTTGGTCACTCTCCTTTGTATTCGTCACCGCCGGCTTTGCTTTCATACTTCTGTCATTCTTGTATTTGATTATAGACAAATGGCAGTGGTGGAATGGCAACCCACTTAGATATGCTGGTAAGTGTTACAAGTGGCTAACTGTTTTCTTACTATTATATTTAAGCATACATCATCTTGCAGTATGAGCCTCGCTTATTATTTCTTGAATGCCAAAACTGTGACTTTTCATGTTTTATACTAAAGCTTTATTTTGTTCAAATAAAATGCCATGTATGGGAAACAATTTTGGTAGAAAAAGTCAGGATATTATGTGCGGTTTTAATGTATAATTGTTTTTAATTAAAAAGTTCTCGGCTGTTTGCATCTGGCTATTCACCTTCGTTGAGGGCGATTATTTTGATAAATAATAAAAATAAATATACCTGCATAAATGACTTAACTACTAATATGAAAATACCACTGGTATTTTTTTCATGCATATATACAGTGGTCCCTTGACTAACGATAACTCCATATAACGAGAAAATCGTGTAACGAGCGCTTTTTTCGCTAAATATTATTTTTCTCAAGTAGCGAGCATTAACTCGTGTAGCGAGCCGTACCAGACCTGTCCGCCTGCCCTACACTTGCGCGGTGAGGCGGACCGGACGCCAGTCTAGCGTTGTTTACACTTGAGAGAACATTACCCAGCGCGCTCTTTCAAACATTCACAATACTTTTTTTGTGTTTATTGGTGGTTCAGTGATTGTCACTGTGAAATAAGTCACCATGGGTCCAAAGAAGCTTCCTAGTGGCACCCCTGTGGTAAAGAGAGTGAGGTACACCATTGAACTGAAGAAAGAGATTGTTGAAAAATATGAGTGGCGTACATCTGAGTGAGCTTGCCAGGATGTACAAGAAAAACACATTAC
Organism: Cherax destructor; assembly: GCA_009830355.1. Taxonomy (NCBI): domain Eukaryota; kingdom Metazoa; phylum Arthropoda; class Malacostraca; order Decapoda; family Parastacidae; genus Cherax; species Cherax destructor. The sequence goes on from WNWK01002538.1 coordinate 5,114, forward strand.
TGTCGCCACTATCCTGGCAAAGAGAAATGAGATTAAGGAAGCTAATGTTGCAAAAGGGGTTATGTTAACGAAAAATAGATGGAAAACAGTGGATGAGGTTGAGAAGTTGTTGGGGGTGTGAATCAATGAAAAACAGATAGCGGGTGATAGTATTTCCACGGCGATAATTTGTGAAAAGGCAAGGAAGTTGCACGCAGATCTTGTCAAGACAATGCCTGGAACCAGTGGTGAGGAGAGTGATTTTAAAGCCAGCAGAGGCTGGTTTGAGAGGTTTAAGAAACTTAGTGGCATACAGTGTTGTGAGGCATGGTGAGGCAGCCAGCTCAGACAATCGTGCAGCTGAAAAATTTGTGCAGGAATTCTAGGGGTTCGTAGACACTGAAAAATTTGAACCCCAACAAGTGTTTAATTGTGATGAAACAGGCCTGTTTTGGAAGAAAATGCCAAACAGGACATTCATTACTCAGGAGGAAAAGGCACTGCCAGGACACAAGCCTATGAAAGACAGGCTAACTCTTATGATGTGTGCCAATGCCAGTGGTGATTTTAAAGTGAAGCCTTTACTGGTGTATCACTCGGAAAATTCCAGAGCCTTCAAGAAACACAATGTTAACAGGAATAATTTGTGTGTGTATTGGAAGGTTAACACTAATGCATAGGTCACTAAGGACTGTTTTGTGGAATGGTTGACTGGAGTGTTTGGCCCTAGTGTGAAGAAATACCTCCTGGAAAAGAAATTGCCACTCAAGTGCCTCCTGGTACTGGGCAATGCTCCTGCTCATCCTCACAACTTGGCAGACTTTTTGTCTGATGAGTTCAGTTTCATCACAGTGAAGTTCTTGCCTCCTAACACCACTCCTCTCATCCAGCAGGTTATTGCAAACTTCAAAAAACTGTACACCAAAGCAATGTTTCAAAGGTGCTTTGACGTAACCTCAGCCTCTGCATTGACCCTAAAAGAGTTCTGGAAAGATCACTTCAGTATCGTGCATTGCATAGGCCTTATAGGTAATGCTTGGGAGGGAGTGACTTCCAGGACTTTGAACTCTGCTTGGAGACTACTGTGGCCAGATTGTGTTGAAAAGAGGGATTTTGAAGGATTTGAGGCTGACCCTGACGACCCTGTGCCTGTTGTGGACTCTATTGTGGCATTGGGGAACAGCCTGGGGTTGGAGGTGAGTGGTGAGGATGTGGAAGAGTTGGTGGAGGACCACAGGGTAGAGCTAACAATTGAAGAGCTGCAAGAGCTGGAACTGGAACAGCATCAGACCAGAGCTGAGGTTATTGCTTCACAGGAGGAGGAAGAGGGAGTGAAGGAGGTGCCTTCACGGATTAAGGAAATTTGTTCCAAGTGGAACGATGTGCAAAGTTTTGTTGAAAAACACCACCCTGAGCAAGCTGAAATGAGCCATCTGTGCAACCAGTTCAGTGACAGAGCCATGTTGTACTTCAGGAAAATGTTAAACAGGCGCCAGAAACAGAGGACTGTGGACAGTTATTCCTCAAGGCAGGGATCCAGTGACTCTCAAGCTGGTCCTAGTGGCATTAAAAGAAAAAGAAGGGAAGTAACCCCAGAGAGGGACTTGTTACCTGAAGTCCTTTTGTAGGGGGATTTTCCTTCCAACCACTAACACCCTACCCCCTGTCCTCCTCCCTATCTTCCAGATGCCTGCAACTCTCTTCAATAAAGGTAAGTAAATGTTATTTATTAATCTGTTTTTTATTATTTAGTATTAGTAGTAGTATTTATAGTGTTAATAATGTTTTGTGTATGTAGAACTATAATTAAAATGTATTTTTTTAATATTTTTTGGGTGGAACGGATTAATTGTATTTACATTATTTTTTATGGGAAATAAGGTTTCGAATTACAAATTTTTCGTGTTAAGAGCTAGCTCCTGGAATGGTTTAATTTCGTTAGTCGAGGGACCACTGTACTTAATTCACAAACATGAAAAATTATTTACAAACATTATCTCAGTCCACAGCAGGACTTGAACCTGTGGATATTGCATCCACAGGTACTTTTACCACACAGCCAGACCCCAGATAAACATGGACACCTAGTCAAAATTAAGCAGTGAATCCCATATTGAATCAAATCCTGCCACATAGTGAACTTTGAAAGAGGATTTTGAATGTTTAATAATTCACACAGGGAAGATTATTTGTGCTGTTTCTTTATTGAAAATGTTGATAACAAAATGGTTATTTAAAACAGTCCTAAGTGGGCAAAGGTCCTACTTAATATTTTCTTAAAAGTAAAAGTTGCATAAGGAGCCATTCTCTTGCCAGGTTATATAGCTTTTCATTATTATATTTTTGGGAAACTCTTAACCCATAGGAGTCGTATAGCGACTGAAAAATTATTATGTGCATCATGGGAAGGATAACCCACGATCTCATAGGAAGCGGAAGTAATGGGTTCAAGTCTTGGATACGTAACACTCCTTTTGGGGGTGATAGGTGACTCATTCTCTATAAATTCCCTTATAGGTAAATGCTCTTTACCCACTTCAGGGATCGTAAGCCACATGAAATGTTATTATTGCATTCATGAAGAGTGTAAACCCAGCATCATCATATGGAAGCGAATAGTCGGGTTCGCTTTGATATGAACCCCACCTCCTTGAGGGTGGGGTTAGGTGGTGAACTCCAGTTCTCTGAATCAAGAACCCTTCATCAGTATCAGTGCCTCATCTTTGGGATAATGTAGACCATCAGATAATTGTTATTATAATCAAAGTAACACAAGTGTTATACAGATGATAATTGTTAAAATAGTCCCTTCCTTGCAGGTATGAACTCCATCTTGGTGTATATGGGGCATGAAATTTGTGGTGGATTATTTCCCTGGTCGTGGAAGCCAGTTGGACAGCATCATGCCAATTATCTCATCATGAACCTCTGGGGCACAAGTACGTGGATCATCCTAGCCTATATCTGCCACAAACAGAAGCTGTATGTGTCTGTGTAAAAATCCCGAGACCAGAGAGGAGGCAGCCAAAAGTGGCCTCGTGTGACAACCCTACCTGTTTAACTTCATGGGTAAGACTGGCCATATGTTTTTCCTGATGGGTAAGACTGGCCATATGTTTTTCCTGATGGGTAAGACTGGCCATATGTTTTTCCTGATGGGTAAGACTGGCCATATGTTTTTCCTGATGGGTAAGACTGGCCATATGTTTTTCCTGATGGGTAAGACTGGCCATATGTTTTTCCTGATGGGTAAGACTGGCCATATGTTTTTCCTGATGGGTAAGACTGGCCATATGTTTTTCCTCATGGGTAAGACTGGCCATTCCTGTTTAACCTTGTGGCTAAGACTGGCCATGCCTGTTTTTCCTCATGGGCAAGACATTATGGTGATGCCCACAAGACCACTCCTGGCAGCTGTCCCATGAGCATAGTCCTAACAATCTTACTAGGCTAGGCAGCCGTTTCCAATGGTGCTAGTTGTGTATTAGATAGTGTAGCATAGGAAAGTCATGGCAATACTCAGCAATAGATATCTAGAACATACATTATCTAAAAGCCAAATATATTTTTAACTTTTTAATTCTTGGTGTAAAAATCCAGATTTTAATAGTGGTGGGTGGGAACTGCAAAAATGTTTACCTAAAAAATTGGAATGACCTATAACAATGGGATTATGGTAATGAAAATGGCCTAGGCTTTTGAGCTCTCGTCACTCTTCAGGTAATGGGTTGGGTTTTATATGGTCAAACCAGCATCTCAAGTTACCAATATATTAGTTTCAGTGAAAGTATTATAAGTACAGTGATGGTCTTTAGAATCATAAAAAATTCCATTGCTGTTGAATGCTCAACATGTTAGTATTAGTCTTTATTTTTTCATGACAATATTTCAAGCTCTTAGGATTGAGTTTGATGATATTCTGTTTACGTTTTTCTCTAATTATAGACACAATTAACTTTGATGAAGATTAAGTTGAAGTGAAAAGCTGTGATGCTCAATATTATAAATTACTTATCCACATTCCATTTGGAATGTGCCGTATCTACTTAATGAAAATGATAGTTTTTATACCAATATTGTGTAAAATTAAATACATTGTCAAGAGTTTATTAAACTAAGTTTAGTGCTTGGTAAACAATAATACAAGTTAATTATTCGATGTTCCTTCATGAAGTGGTGCACTTTGTATACATAATAGTTGTGGCACTAGTATGAAACACTACGCTACTTTACCTCCCCGCCATTATTGGTCAACTAGTGTGTGTGAAGTAGTTTTAATTTCCTGTCTTTACAAAATGGATATTAAAGACCAAGTAGTGATAATCGACTTAAAATTTTGAGATTTGTAAACTCATTTGTGGATTAAATCAAAGTATCTTAAATGCTATATAAATTGTGTAGTTACAGGGTATATTTTGAGTATATTTGCTAGTCTCTGGTGTACTAAATACGTACTTAGCATGGGGTAATAACCAGAATCAGATCTATGAAATTTTAAAATAAGCCACAATTATACACAGCTGTAGTACTGTATGACCCTTACAGGTTGTGATTTTTGAGTATAATAATTAAAAACCCTTGTAATTATGGACAGGCTGCTCATGACCAGTGTATCATGAACCATTGTTGATTTTTTCTAAATGTAATTAAATACATTGATAAAATATTAAGTTGAGGTATAAGACTGTGCATAAGTTTTTGTTTTTCATCAATACATATACAGTGGTACTCAGAGTTTCGGCCATAATTTGTTCCAGAATGCTGTTCGAGTGCCGTTACTGAACGAATTTGTTCCCATAAGGAATAATGTAAATTAATTAGTCCATTTCAGACCCCCAAAAATACACTTGCATAATTGTTCGAGTTGGGAGCTGTACGAAACTTGGGGTACAATGGTACCCCGATATATCTGTTAAGGGTAATGAAAGAAACAAAATGTGCAGATTATCATCCACAAGTGTTTACAGTTTACATATATGAAATTTATATATATAAAAAAGTTTGCTGATTGATAGTTTTATCACATTAAAAAAAAACTGCCAAACTGTTTGTCATTTATTGTTGTATCTTAAGCTATACCAAATATACTCTTAAGTTGTGTAAATATACATACGTATATTGTTACTGCAAAATACCCTTGTGGTTTAGCGCTTCTTTTGATTATAATAATATTGTTACTGCAAACTTTTGTCTCATAGATATCAGCTAAAATAAGTTTTTTCTTTATTTTGCCAATATCAATTACATATATGGTGAGTGACCCTCACGGGTTTAGTACTTCCCATAAGTGTTATACGTGCTGTATAAACGACTACATACTGTATGGTGTATATATACAGAATGTATGCTATATATGCTACAGCTGAAGTATACATATGCTGCACAATGTTTACTGCAGTGAATACATTGTACATGGAGAATATATACTGTATATATGGCACACTCTAAATGACCATATATACCAATGGATTGTATGCAGATTATAATACATTAGTATGTATATGCTGCATACAATATACAGTGGACCCCCGAGTAACGTAAAAATTCATTCATGTCACGTAGGTTAGTCTATTTCAGACCCCAAAAAATACACTTCAACAAGAACTTTCAATATTATACTTACATAGTTGTACAATTTCCGGGGTGTTCATTACTCGGGGGTCCACTGTACATTGGTATATAGTCATTTAACTGCATATGCTGAATTTACAGATTGTGCAGTATATACTATGGCATATGTATACAGTATTCTGCATAAATTGCACATGGAGCATATATACCAAGTACAGTGGACCCCCGGATTACGTCATTTTTTCGTTCAAGAATGCTGTTCAAGTGCCATTACCGAATGAATTTATTCCCATAAGGAATAATGTATATTAGATTAGGCCTTTTAGACCCCCAAAAATACACTTACAAAAGCACTTACATAAAAGGGAGAGTTTTCAGACCATCGTAAACCGGGGGTCCACTGTACTATATGCCGCATATATACCAAGTACTATATGCCGCATATATACCAAGTACTATATGCCGCATATATACCAAGTACTATATGCCGCATATATACCAAGTACTATATGCCGCATATAGACCAAGTACTATATGCCGCATATACAAGTACTATATGGCATATAGACCAAGTACTATATGCCGCATATATATACCAAGTACTATATGCCGCATATATATACCAAGTACTATATGCATATATACCAAGTACTATATGCCGCATATTATACCAAGTCTATATGCCGCATATATATACCAAGTACTATATGCCGCAAAATATACCAAGTACTATATGGCATATATATACTAAATACTATATGCCGATATATATACCAAGTATATATGCATATATATACCAAGTACTATATGCGCATATATATACAAGTACTATATGCCGCATATATACCAAGTACTATATGCCGCATATATACCAAGTACTATATGCCGCATATATACCAAGTACTATATGCCGCATATATACCAAGTACTATATGCCGCATATATACCAAGTACTATATGCCGCATATATACCAAGTACTATATGCCGCATATATACCAAGTACTATATGCCGCATATATACCAAGTACTATATGCCTATATATACCAAGTACTATATCATATATATACCAAGTACTATATGCCGCATATATACCAAGTACTATATGCCGCATATATACCAAGTACTATATGCCGCATATATACCAAGTACTATATGCCGCATATATATACCAAGTACTATATGCCGCATATATATACCAAGTACTATATGCCGCATATATATACCAAGTACTATATGCCGCATATATATACCAAGTACTATATGCCGCATATATATACCAAGTACTATATGCCGCATATATACCAAGTACTATATGCCGCATATATACCAAGTACTATATGCCGATATATATACAAGTACTATATGCCGCATATATATACCAAGTACTATATGCCGCATATATATATAGTACTATATGCATATATATACCAAGTACTATATGCCGCATGATATGATATACAAGTACTATATGCGCATATATATACTCAATACTATATGCGCATATATATAAAGTACTATATGCCGCATTTTATACAAGTACTATATGCCGCATATATATATAAGTACTATATGCCGCATATATATACCAAGTACTATATGCCGCATATATATACAAGTACTATATGCATATATACATAATATATGCCGCATATATATCCATATAAGCATATATATCCATAATGTATTATATATATATGCCGATATATATAATACTATATGCCGCATATATACCAAGTACTATATGCCGCATATATACCAAGTACTATATATGGTCAACTGCATATGCTGACTTTAGACTGTGTGCAGTATATACTATGGTATATACAGTATATATATATATATATGCTGTATTATAAATTGCAAATGGAGCATATATACTGTATATAGTATACCATAGTATATACTGCACACAATCTGTATATTCAGCATATGCAGTTAAATGGCCCTATATACCAATGAATTGTATGTAGCATGTATACCAAGTATTACTGCATACAATTGCTATATATGGTCACTTAACCCTTTGACTGTCGGAGGCCCCATTCTGAAACTGTCATTCTATGTCGCAAAATTTTGGAAAAAAAAAAAATTATTTTCTTATGAAATGATATAGAATCTTTTCCCGATTGTAATGACACCAAAAGTATGAAATTTGATGGAAAACTTACGAAATTACACTCTCGCAAAGTTAGCGATGTCAGCGACATATATGCATCGGCGATTTCGCCGACTTTGAGCCCTATTTTCGGTCATTTCCATTGTTACAATCGACCAAACTCGGTTAATTCTTTATTATTATTATAATCAAATAGAAGCGCTAAACCAGTTATTTCTTTAGAACTCCATTTTTTCTATCAATTAAGTACAAGAAACCACCAATTTACCAATTTCAACTATCCAATAAAGTGGTCAGAAATTGGCAATTTCGCCAATTTCATGCAAAATAAAAAAGATGTCAATTTCAAAACAGGGTCTAGAATAAACAATGCAGACATTCCTAACACTAAAATAAGATCTTATCTGTTCATTAGTCACGTGTTTAGGCCCCTCTTATATTACTCTTGCTTTCTATTTTTATTTTTTATTCACACAAAAAATAGAAGATTTATTGTTATGCAGACTATTGCATTATTGTAAAAACTGTATAAATAATATCTGTGCACTTGTGAAAGAATATTAGACTCACCAGTTGATGTGTATTGGCAAAAATCGAACATTTCCGCTACTTTGAGCTCAATTTCAAGATCGTTTTCATCATGAAACTAATCAAAATAATCTCTATTCCTGTAATATGTTTTCCATTCTATCAAATGAGACCACGAAAAAGAGAATACAACCATAAATACTATACGAAAATACACCTCAAAGTCGGCGTTTTATTCCAAAAACATGGTTTGTTTGGGTTTTTTTCTCATTATGCACTGCGTGCTGCAGGATTTTTTTTTTAATACTGCGCACACTGACCACACAGACCCATTCTCTCATATGTGGGCCATCCAGCTTTCTCCCGTTTGATTTGAGGCCGCTAGAATTTGAGAGTATATATACGTCCGAAACACTGGCTCGTAAGACGTATATATACGACCAAAACAGTCAAAGGGTTAACTGCATATGTTGAATTTACAGATTGTGTGCAGTATATATACTGCACACAAATTCAGCACATGCTGTTAAATGATCATATATACCAATTATATGCTGTATATACGTATATAACAATGTGCAGCATGTATAGTGCAAATGTATATTCAGTATACTTGCAATATACATACACAGTAGGTTACACTTTTACTCAAATACTTGATAATTTTTTAAGTATATTTTAAAAAGTGCTATAAAGATGTTATTTTTCAACCTTGCTATATAATATTTACAATAACAACCACAGAAATCCAGTGGTACCTCGGTATATGTCCTTAATTAACTGCAGAAGGCTGTTAGATTTAATGTTACAGGATAATGAATATAAATGTACACATGTAATATTGGACATTGTAATAAATTTTTCTACAAAGGCCAGTGAAACTTTTTTTAATTTTAATCATTTTATACCATTTTAAAATACTAAAAACTTGTAAAATGTTTTATAACTAACTCCTTTGGTCTGTTCTATATGGTAAACTCCCCTCAAGACCCACACCCAGCCGAAGTCGGCCGCCTGAATCCCTCAGTTCAACTTTCAAGGTTCCATCCGTTTGGTTCTTGATAGTTTCATATACTCTTGAACACACTCTTCAAAGGGAGGTTCCCTGATGCTGGTGAGGGGCTCTTGATCTAGGGAATTGGCTCTGTGCTCCAGTTCCCTGAATTAATCCTGAATACCTTCCACCCCTCCCCACCACAGGCACTGTATAATCCATACAGGTTTAGTGCTCCCTATATTATATAGCTTTCATATAAAACTTCCCATTGCAATTTTTCACATTGAATCAACTTTAACATTTATGAACAACACACAAATGTCTTCATGGTACAAATCATTCAAGTTTCAATGCTCTTTCAACCACATTTGTGAAAAATTTCACTATATAGAGGCTCTTCATGTGGGAGCTTATTTAAATAAGACTTAATGCTGAGCTAACATATGCCCATGACTGGAGGTCAAACTACATATATGGACTGCTTGGTCAACCAGACTGTTTCTACTAGCAGCATGCAGGCCAATGTGAATCAAGTTTTTACAATCTCATCGCTAATTCAGTGCCCCCCCCTCCCCACTCTCTAAATTTTTGAGTGTTACTTGATATATTCATCCAATAAGTTGATGAATCTTCTCGTAGCCAGCATTCACAAGAAATTTAAAGGTGGAGTCGTCCTTCAGATCTCCAAGCTTGTCAGAGGACAGCAAATCTTCAGCGGGGATCAGCAGCTCCTGCATATCGCTACCTGAAACAACAATTACAGTTAATAATTCATAGTGAAACAGTGCTCCAATACGTCACTTGTGCGGCTTCTCTAAAAGTGAAGAATTACCATTTACAAAAAACAGATTTGATAAATCTTGGATTGCCCCAATTATAAAGAGAAAAATTAATTTTCTATATACAGTGGTCCCTGGGTTTTCGTTCATCTCCAAACTCTAACATTTATGTAAGTGTATTTTCGTAAGTGCTTTTGCAAGTGTATTTTTGGAGGTCTGAAATAGACTAACCTATGTGACATTATTTCTTAAGGAAGTAAATTCGTTCGGTAATGGCACTTGAGCAGCATTCTGGAAAGAATTTTCGGCGAAAACCGAGGGTCCACTGTACTGTAACAGGTCCCCAATTTACAATCGTCAGAGTTACGAACAACTGCACTTAAAACGGGGGTACATCAGAACTGATAAATTTCTCAAATGTTACCCTGCTGATACAAACTTTATAAATAATAATTTTTTTCTTTTATTTACCAAACCCATTTATATTTTACATTGGTTAATTTTATGCATATGTGAAGGGCTCACATTTGTTTACCAGAAATTGCTAAAGAACTGAAGATTTATACTATAATACAATATAAAGCTGAATTATTTTATTTTTCTTTGTTTTAACTAAATTGATATTACAATATAGTGGAACTCTAACAATTTGGCATTCGAACACTGTTTGGTAATCAAATCGCTCGGTAGTCGACTTTTTTTTATATTTGTATAAACAAATACATATTTTAAGGAAGAGGATAAATAAATATACAAGATATGATGTAGGGCGTAATGACAGTAGTTTGTTGGACTACGTATTGGTAAATAAAAGACTGTTGAGTAGACTTTAGGATGTACATGTTTATAGAGAGGCCACAATAATAATATAATTCATGTTAGCGCTAAACCTATTTGGGTTATTCAGCAATACTTGTGGGGTTTGATCCTCCGTCTGTGGGCGCAGACAGACACGCTCTCTATTTGTACTCGCCTATCCAAGGAGGCCAGATTTCAGATCTTTTAGTTGAATAAAGTGGGAGTAAAAGGTAGATGGGATACAAGGAAAATAGAAGCAGTAAGAGAAGGTGAAGGTTTGTAAACTAAAAGAGGAGAGTTAGGGTAAGATATAAACAACTATTGGAGGATAGATGGGTTAGTGAGAGTGTAGGCAATGGGGTCGAAGATGTATGGGGTAGATTTAAAAATGTAATGTTAAGAGTGTTCAGCAGAAGTTTGTGGTTACAGGAAAGTGGGTGCAGGAGGGAAGAAGAGCGATTGGTGGAATGATGATGTAGATAGAGTAGTAAGAGAGAAGTTAGCATGTGAGAGGTTTTTACAAAGTAGAAGTGATGCAAGGAGGGAAGAGTACAGTGGTACCTCGAGTTACGATATTTTTTCGTTCGAGAATGCTGTTCAAGTGCCATTACCAAACGAATTTATCCCCATAAGGAATAATGTAAAATAGACTAGTGCTTTTACACCCCCAAAAATATACTTACAAAAGCATTTAAAAAAATAAACTTACATAAAAGGGCGATTTTGGGGACCATCGTAACTCGAGGTACCACTGTATGTATATGGAGAGAAAAAGAGAGGTTAAGAGTGGTGAAGCAATGTAAAAAGAGTGGGTGAGATGTTATCAACAAATTTTGTTGAAAATAAGAAAAAGTTTTGGAGTGAGATTAATAAGTTGAAGCCTAGGGAACAAATGGATTTGACAGTTAAAAATAGGAGAGGAGAGTTATTAAATGGAGAGTTAGAGGTATTGGGAAGATGGAGGGAATATTTTGAGTTGTTAATAAATGTATGGAAGAGGGTCAGGTACCTAGGGACTCGCAAAGAGCGTGTATTGTTCCTTTGTATAAAGGCAAAGGGGACAAAAGAGAGCGCAAAAATTAAAGGGGAATAAGTCTGTTGAGTATACCAGGTAAAGTGTTTGGTAGAGTTATTATTGAAAGAATTAAGAGTAAGATGAAGAGCAGGATAGCAGATGAACAAGGTGGCTTTAGGAAAGGTAGGGGGTGTGTAGACTAAGTGTTTACAGTGAAACGTATAGGTGAACAGTATTTAGATAAGGGTAGAGAGGTTTTTGTGGCATTTATGGATTTCAAAAAGGCGTATGATAGGGTGGCAATGTGGCAGATGTTGCAGGTGTATGGAATAGGAGGTAGGTTATTGAAAGCAGTGAAGAGCTTTTATGAGGATAGTGAGGCTCAGGTTAGAGTGTGTAGGAGAGAGGGAGATTATTTCCCAGTATAAGTAGGCCTTAGACAAGGATGTGTGATGTCACCGTGTTTTTTTTTTTTATTAACACATCGTCGATTCCCACCAAGGCAGGGTGGCCCAAAAGAAAAACTTTCATCATCATTCACTCCATCACTGTCTTGCCAGAAGGGTGCTCTACACTACAGTTACAAAACTGCAACATTAACACCCCTCCTTCAGAGTGCCGGCACTGTACTTCCCATCTCCAGAACTCAAGTCCGCCTGCCGGTTTCCTGAATCCCTTCATAAATGTTACTTTGCTCACACTCCAACAGCACGTCAAGTATTAAAACCATATGCCTCCATTCACTCCTATCAAATACGCTCACACATGCTTGCTGGAAGTCCAAGCCCCTCGCACACAAAACTTCCTTTACCCCTCCCTCCAACCTTTCCTAGGCCGACCCCTACCCCGCCTTCCCTCCACTACAGATTTATACACTCGAAGTCACTCTGTCTGCTTCCATTCTCTCTACATGTCCAAACCACCTCAACAACCCTCCTCAGCTCTCTGGACAATCGTTTTGGTAATCCCGCACCTCCTCCTAATTTCCAAACTCCGAACTTCTCTGCATTATATTCACACCACACATTGACCTCAGACATGACATCTCCACTGCCTCCAGCCTTCTCCTCGTTGCAACATTCATCACCCATGCTTCACACCCATATAAGAGCGTTGGTATAACTATACTCTCATACATTCCCTCTTTACTTCCATGGACAAGGTTCTTTGTCTCCACAGACTCCGAAGTGCTCCACTCACCCTTTTCCCCTCATCAATTCTATGATTCACCTCATCCTTCATAGACCCATCCGCCGACATGTCCACTCCCAAATATCTGAATACATTCACCTCCTCCATACTCTCTCCTCCAATCTGATATCCAATCTTTCGTCACCTATTCTTTTTGTTATCCTCATCACCTTACTCTTTCCTATATTCACTTTCAATTTTCTTCTTTACACACCCTACCAAATTCATCCACCAACCTCTGCAGCTTCTCTTCAGAATCTCCCAAAGCACAGTGTCATCAGCAAAAAGCAACTGTGACAACTCCCACTTTGTATTTGCTTCTTTATCTTTTAGCCCAACACCTCTTGCCAAGACCTCGCATTCACTTCTCTTACAACCCCATCTATAAATATATTGAACAACCACGGTGACATCACACATCCTTGTCTAAGGCCCACTTTTACTGGGAAATAGTCCCTTCCCTCCTACACACTCTAACCTGAGCCTCACTATCCTCATAAAAACTCTTCACTGCTTTCAGTAACCTTCCTCCTATTCCATACACCTGCAACATCTGCCACATTGCCCCCTATCTACCCTATCATATGCCTTTTCCAAATCCATAAATGCCACAAAAACATCTTTACCCTTATCCAAATACTGTTCACCTATATGTTTCACTGTAAACACTTGGTCTACACACCCCCTACCTTTCCTAAAGCCCCCTTGTTCATCTGCTATCCTGCTTTCTGTTTTACTCTTAATTCTTTCAATAATAACTCTACCATACACTTTACCAGGTACACTCAACAGACTTATTCCCCTATAAATAACAAAAAAGGCACAATACCGTGACTGGAACAATACATGTACATTCATTACTTCTCTTATCATGCCTCCTCTGTCAAGAAGAGTGTTCTTATCTCCCTCTTTCTCCGTGCTCTCCGCATCTGTGATCCTCAGTTTCTTGAAGCAGAAATTTCCACTCTTCATAATTCTTTTTCCCGCCTGGGCTACCCTTCCCATTTCATAGACTCTGCTTTCTCTCGTGCTAAACGGACTTTCTTCTCTCCTAAACCCTCTACTCCTGAGAACTCTCCAGTCCTCTGCCTTCCCTACATCTCTGGTCTCTCTAATCTCAGCAACTCTCTCCGTTCCTTAGACATCAAACTTACCTTTCGCCAAACTAACACTCTTCGCACTAATCTAGTTCATACCTCCCCTACCTCCACAGATTCTCCTGGTGTCTACTCTATTTCTTGCTCCTCCTGTCCTCTTCAGTACTTCGGAGAAACTGGCCGATCTCTTTCTGACAGACTCAGGGAGCACAAAAATAGTGTTAGGCTTGCCGACACTAATAATGCTCTTTTCTGTCATGTCAGAGATCACAGTCATCCCATTGATTGGTCTTCTGCTAAAACTGTCTACCCTACGTCTAACTTTCATAGTCGCCGCCTGGTTGAATCCTCCCTTATACACAACTTTCCCTGTATGAATCTTAGCCCTGGCTTTGTCTCTGTTGATGCTTTCCTCTCTCATTACATTGTTAAATGCTCTAAACTTCAGAACACCCGTGACTTAACCTGATTCCTTCCCTGTCTTATCTTCCCCCTTCTCCTTTTTTCTCCTTGGGTTTTCCTTTCTTTCTGTTCTTTCTTTTGCCTTGTATTTTCCTTCATTTTTTCGCTTTTCTTCCCTCTCGTACCCCCCTTGCGAGCCGCTAGCCTCATAGCAGTGCTCCTTCCCATATGACTGTCTACTCTACTACCTTTACTACTACCTTTACTACTACCACTACTACCACTACTCCTACATTTCCCCACTCTCTTGTACCCTCCCCTGTCTGCCTGCCTATAAATACCCTTCCTCTGTCTCTGTGTGTTAGTGTGACTTTGTAAATGGTCCAAGTCGGGCCGAAACGTCGTCGTAAGCTCCTCTCTTTTATATGTGCGGGTTGTGTGTGTATTATTCCCCTATAATTTTTGCACTCTCTTTTGTCCCCTTTGCCTTTATACAAAGGAACAATACACGCTCTCTGCCAATCCCTAGGTACCTTACCCTCTTCCATACATTTATTAAATAATAGCACCAACCACTCCAAAATTATATCCCCACCTGCTTTTAACATTTCTATCTTTATCCCATCAATCCCAGCTGCCTTACCCCCTTTCATTCTACCCACTGCCTCACGAACTTCCCTACACCCACAACTGGCTCTTCCACACTCCTACAAGATGTTATTCCTCCTTGCCCTACACACGAAATCACAGCTTCCCTGTCTTCATCAACATTTAACAAATCCTCAAAATATTCTCTCCATCTTCCCGATACCTCTAACTCTCCATTTAATAACTCTCCTCTGCTATTTTTAACTGTCAAATCCATTTGTTCTCTAGGCTTCCTCAACTTATTAATCTCATTCCAAAACTTTTTCTTATTTTCAACAAAATTTGCTGATAACATCTCGCCCACTCTCTCATCTGCTCTCTTTTACATTGCTTCACCACTCTTTTAACCTCTCTTTTTCTCTCCATATACTCTTCCCTCCTTGCATCACTTCTACTTTGTAAAAACCTCTCATATGCTAACTTTTTCTCCTTACTACTCTCTTTACATCATCATTCCACCAATCGCTCCTCTTCCCTCCCGCACCCACTCGCCTGTAACCACAAACTTCTGCTGAACACTCTAACACTACATTTTTAAATCTACCCCATACATTTTCGACCCCATTGCCTACACTCTCACATCTATCCTCCAATAGTTGTTTATATCTTACCCTAACTGCCTCCTCTTTTAGTTTATAAACCTTCACCTCTCTTTACTTACTGATTCTATTTTCCTTGTATCCCATCTACCTTTTACTCCCACTGTAGCTATAACTAAAAAGTGATCTGATATATCTGTAGCCCCTCTATAAACATGTACATCCTGAAGTCTACTCAACAGTCTTTTATCTACCAATACATAGTCCAACAAACTACTGTCATTACGCCCTACATCATATCTTGTATACTTATTTATCCTCTTTTTCTTAAAATATGTATTACCTATAACTAAACCCCTTTCTATACAAAGTTCAATCAAAGGGCTCCCATTATCATTTACACCTGGCACCCCAAACTTACCTACTACACCCTCTCTGCATGTTTCTCCCACTTTAGCATTTAGGTCCCCTACCACAATTACTCTCTCATTTGGTTCAAAAGTTCCTATACATTCGCTTAACATCTCCCAAAATCTCTCTCTCTCCTCTACACTCCTCTCTTCTCCAGGTGCATACACGCTATTATGACCCACTTTTCGCATCCAACCCTTATTTTAATCCACATAATCCTTGAATTTACACATTTATATTCCCTCTTTTCCTTCCATAACTGATCCTTCAACATTATTGCTACCCTTCCTTAGCTCTAACTCTCTCAGATACTCCTGACTTAATCCCATTTATTTCTCCCCACTGAAACTCGCCTACCCCTTCAGCTTTGTTTCGCTTAGGGCCAGGACATCCAACTTCTTTTCATTCATAACATCGGCAATCATCTCTTTCTTATCATCCGCACTACATCCACGCACATTCAGACAACCCAATTTTATAAAGTTTTTCTTCTCTCGTTTTTAGTAGATTTGTACAGGAGAAGGGGTTACTAGCCCATTGCTCCCGGCATCTTAGTCGCCTCATACGACACGCATGGCTTACGGAGGAAAGATTCTTTTCCACTTCCCCATGGACAATAGAGAAAATAAAAAGAACAAGAGCTATTTAGAAAAAGAAGAAAAACCTAGATGTGTGTATGTATATATATGCATGTGTATGCCAGTGTAGTGTGACCTAAAGTGTAAGTAGAAGTAGCTAGATATACCTGTTATCCAGCGTGTTTATGAGACAGAAAAAAGACACCAGCAATCCTACCATCATGTAAAACAGTTTCAGGTTTCTGTTTCACAGTCACCTGGCAGGACGGTAGTACCTCCCTGGGTGGTTGCTGTCTACCAACCTACTACCTACATTTATAGATGAGGTTGTAAGAGAAGTGAATGCGGGGGTCTTGCTAAGAGGTGTGAGGTTAAAAGATAAAGAATCAAATACAAAGTGGGAGTTGTCACAGTTGCTTTTTGCTGATGACACTGTGCTTTTGGGAGATTCTGAAGAGAAGTTGCAGAGGTTGGTGGATGAATTTGGTAGGGTATGTAAAAGAAAATTGAAAGTGAATATAGGAAAGAGTAAGGTGATGAGGATAACAAAAAGATTAGGTGACAAAAGATTGGATATCAGATTGGAGGGAGAGTATGGAGGAGGTGAATGTATTCAGATATTTGGGAGTGGACATGTCAGCAGATGGGTCTATGAAGGATGAGGTGAATCATAGAATTGATGAGGGAAAAGGCGAGTGGTGCACTGAGTCTGTGGAGACAAAGAACTTTGTCCATGGAAGTAAAGAAGGGAATGTATGAGAGTATAGTTATACCAACACTCTTATATGGGTGTGAAGCATGGGTGATGAATGTTGCAACGAGGAGAAGGCAGTGGAGATGTAATGTCCGAGGTCAATGTGTGGTGTGAATATAATGCAGAGAATTCGGAGTTTGGAAATTAGGAGGAGGTGCGGGATTACCAAAACTATTATCCAGAGAGCTGAGGAGGGGTTGTTGAGGTGGTTTGGACATGTAGAGAGAATGGAACAAAACAGAATGACTTCGAGAGTGTGTAAATCTGTAGTGGAGGGAAGGCGGGGTAGGGGTCAGCCTAGGAAAGGTTGGAGGGAGGGGGTAAAGGAGGTTTTGTGTGCGAGAGGCTTGGACTTCCAGCATGTGTGAGCGTATTTGATAGGAGTGAATGGAGACAAATGGTTTTTAATACTTGACGTGCTGTTGGAGTGTGAGCAAAGTAACATTTATGAAGGGATTCAGGGAAACCAGCAGGCCGGACTTAGAGTCCTGGAGATGGGAAGTACAGTGTCTGCACTCTGAAGGAGGGGTGTTAATGTTGCAGTTTTATAACTGTAGTGTAAAGCACCCGTCTGGCAAGACAGTGATGGAGTGAATGATGATGAAAGTTTTTCTTTTTCGGGCCACCCTGCCTTGGTGGGAATCGGCCGATGTGTTAATAATAATAAAAATAAACAAGTCACCATGAGGCCTAAGAGGGTTAGTGATAGTAGCCAACCAAAAAGAAAATTGGTTGGGAAAAATTCGTTATGTACTCGAACAGCCTTCTTGAACCAATTAACCCTTTGGGGTTCGACAGGCCTTCTCGGAAACACGTTCTCAGGGTCGAAAATTTTTTGGAATAATTTTTGTTATAATTTTTTCTTATGAAATAATAGAGAATCTTTTTCCAATCATAACTGACACCAAAAGTATGAAATTTGAATGAAAACTTATGTAATTATGCTCTCGCGAAGTTATCGGTCTCGAAGATGTTTACGCATCGGCGATTCGCCCACTTTGAGCCCTATTTTTGGCCAATTCCAATGTTCCAATCCACTAAAATCATAGCTATTTCGCTAGAACTCTATTTCTTCTATCGATTGAGTACAAGAAACCGCCTATTTACCAATTTTAACTACCCAAAATAGTGGTCAGAAATTGGCAATTTGGCCAATTTCACACAAATTTCAAACGATGCCAATTTCAAAATAGGGTCCAGAATAAACAAGGCAGACATTCCTGGCACTAAAATAACACCTTCTCTGTTCATTAGTCATGTCTCCAGGCCCCTCTTACATTACTTTTGCTTTCCATTTTGAATTTTTATTCTCACAAAAAATAGAAGATTTACTGTTATGTATACAACTGCATCATTGTAAAAATGGTATAAATAATATCAGCACACTTGTGCAAGACTATTAGACTCATGGTGTGATTTGTTTACTCTTGAACATCGGCTAAAATCGAACATTTTCGCTACTTTGAGCTCAATTTCATCTTTATTTCTGTAATATATCTTCCATTCTATCAAATGAGACCAAGAAAACGAGAATACATCAATAAATATCATACGAAAATAGACTGCAAATTCGCTGTTTTAAACGAAAAAAATGGTCGGAGTTTTTTTTCTCTATGCAGTGTGTGCTGCAGGATTTTTTTATACTGTGCACACTGACCACACAGACCCATTCTTTCATATGTAGGCCTACCAGCCATTTCCCGCTTAATTTGAGGCCACTAGAATTTATGCGTACTAGTACGGCACCGACCCCTGCTCGTAAAACGTACTAGTACGGCACCGACCCCAAAAGGGTTAAGTTCAAGTGCGGAGGTTCCACTGTATATGCATAAGTGGAGACATTGTTTGGTACAGACTGTTAACCCTTTGACTGTCGGAGGCTCCATTCTGAAACTCATTCTATGTCGCAAAATTTTGGGAAAAAAATTATTTTTTCTAATGAAATGATAGAGAATCTTTTCTCGATTGTAATGACAACAAAAGTACTTAATTTGATGGAAAACTTACGGAATTACGCTCTCGTGAAGTTAGCGATGTTGGCGATATATATGCATCAGCTATTTCGCCGACTTTGAGCCCTATTTTTGGCCAATTCCATTGTTACACTCGACCAAACTCATACTATTTCTTTAGAACTCCATTTGTTCTATCGATTGAATACAAGAAACCACCAATTTACTGATTTCAACTACCCAATAAAGTGGTCAGAAATTGGCAATTTGGCCAATTTCATGCAAAATAAAAAATGTCAATTTCAAAATAGGGTCCAGAATAAACAATGCAGACATTCCTGGCACTAAAATAAGATTTTCTCTATTCATTAGTCACATCTTTAGGCCCCTCTTATATTACTCTTGCTTTCTATTTTGATTTTTTATTCACACAAAAAATAGAAGATTTACTATTATGCAGACTACTGCATTATTGTAAAAATGGTATAAATAATATCAGTGCACTTGTGTAAGAATATTAGACTCACCAGTTGATGTGTATTGGACGAAAGGCGTGATTTATGTACTCTTGAACATTGGCAAAAATCGAACCTTTCCACTAATTTGAGCTCAAAATCATCTCTATTTCTGTAATATGTTTTCCATTCTATCAAATGAGACCACAAAAAAGAGAATACAACCATAAATACTATACGAAAATACACCTCAAATTCGGCGTTTTAATCCAAAAACACAGTCAGAGTTTTTTTTCTCATTATGCACTGCGTGCTGCAAGAATTTTTTTTATACAGCACACACTGACCACACAGACTCATTCTCTCATATGTGGGCCTACCAGCTTTCTCCCGCTTAATTTGAAGCCCCTAGAATTTTTGAGTATACAGTAGACCCTCATTCAGCACAACTTTATGTTGTGCGTTTTGGGTATTACAGGATTGAAGAATTGCGGCACATTTTTATCTAACACGACGCAAACCTTATGTTACACGATTCGCCTGTGGTGGGTTAAACCATTAAGTCAGTGGGGGAGTCCTACTGCTATACCCAGCCACCCTCACCCACCCACACATCAATCCCACCGTTCAGTTTGGTTCATACGCGTGCACGACCACAATAATCGGGAAGCTCGCTGTGTTTATTTATACATACATTTTCTCATTTTCATTGCATTTTGATAAATCTTTGTACACATAAAAAGAGGTAAACATAAGTCTGACTGACTGACTTGACTGAATGACTTACTGACTTGGCTGAATGACTCACTGACTTGGCTGAATGACTCACTGACTTGGCTGAATGACTCACTGACTTGGCTGAATGACTCACTGACTTGGCTGAATGACTCACTGACTTGGCTGAATGACTCACTGACTTGGCTGAATGACTCAGAATTGACTGACTTACTGAATGACTTGACTGACTTACTGAATGACTTGACTGACTGAATGACTTAACCCTTTGGGGGTCGACAGGCCTTCTCAGGAAAGTGTTCCTGGGGTCGAAAAATTTTTGGAAAAAAAAAAATTCATTTTTTCTTATGAAGTGATAGAGAATCTTTTTCCAATCATAACGCCACCAAAATTATGAAATTTTATCGAAAACTAACGGAATTATGCTTTCACGAAGTTAGCGGTAGCCATGACACTTACGCATCGGCGATTTTGCCCACTTTGAGCCCTATTTTCGACAAATTACAATGTTTCAGTCTCCTAAAATTATAGCTATTTCGCTAGAACTCCATTTTGTCTATCGATTGAGTACAAGAAACCGCCTATTTACCAATTTCATCTACCCAAAATATTGGTCAGAAAATGGCAATTTTCCAATTTCACACAAATTTCAAACGATGCCAATTTCAAAATAGTGTCCAGAATAAACAAGGCAGACATTCCTGGGACTAAAATAACATGTTCTCTGTTCATTAGTCACGTCTCCAGGCCCCTGTTCCATTACTTTTGCTTTTCATTTTGAATTTTTATTCTCACAAAAAATAGAAGATTTACTGTTATGTATACAACTGCATCATTGTAAAAATGGTACAAATAATATCAGAGCACTTGTGCATGAATATAAGACTCGCCAGTTGATGTGTATTGGAGGCATAGTGTGATTTGTTTACTCAAGAACATAGTCAAAAATCGAACATTTTCGCTACTTTGAGCTCAATTTCAAGGTACTTGTCATTGTCATACCAATCGAAATCATCTCTATTTCTGTAACATATCTTCCATTCTATCAAATGAGACCAAGAAAACGAGAATACATCAATATATACCATACGAAAATCGACTGCAAAGTCGCTGTTTTAATCGAAAAAAACGGTCAGTTTTTTTTTTCTCTCATTATGCAGTGTGTACTGCAGGATTTTTTTATACTGCGCACACTGACCACACAGACCCATTCTTTCATATGTATGCCTACCAGACGTTTTCTGCTTAAATTGAGGCCGCTAGAATTTGGGCGTACTAGTACGGCACCAACCCCTGCTCGTAAAACGTACTAGTACGGCACCGACCCCCAAAGGGTTAAAGTTAGACAATCTAGTACAACCATCGACTTCAGTACCAGAACCTCTACCATCCACCTCAGCCCAGTAGGGCCACAGCATAACTCTCCACTCTCTTTACAATCATCCACAAACATCATTACCACAATTTAAGGTAAGAAATACTATTATTTCTATTGCATTTGTAGTCTTAAGCAGTAATATATCACGACAATGAACTACAATTACATATTCGCCTTCAATTTTTGCAAGATCTGTTGGTCTAAAAAAAACTTGTTTGGCTTTTTGGGGACCCCCAGGAACATAACCCTATTTTTCCCATAAGTTCTTCTAATTATCTAACACGATTTTACCTAACACGATGTTTTCAGGACCGTAACTACCGTGCTAAATGAGGGTCTACTGTATATACGTCCGAAACACTGGCTCGTAAGACGTATGTATACGACCGAAACAGTCAAAGGGTTAATGAATAGACTGAATCGGAATTTTGTTTACTTAATTATAAAAAACATCACCTTTAGCAATGCTATTTTGTATGCATAAGCTGTGTGTGTGTTTCAAGCTCACTTGTTTGGGGAAGAATGGTCTGCTGGGTGGCAACACACCCCAACTCTCCTCACACACTGCAACCTGCACATACTTCACTACCCCATCCCACACCTCATGTCCATGCATATAATATGCTCACTGAAGGGAGCATATGTAAGGAATATTGTCAGGTATGATAGGAAAGGGAGTGCTGTTGCTGGCACCTGTGCTGTCTCATACAAGAGAGAATGAGAGGGAAGGGGAAGAGAGGAACTTACCTGAGTACTGCACAGTGATAATTACATTGTTAAAATATATAATGGATGTGGAATATTTTGGTTCAGAACGTATCCCCCAGTATAACTTAGATATCTAAGTTCCAAACTAGCAAGTTGCAATGAAGTTCAGGAATGCATTAGGGCCATAAGTGACTTATTAAGTACCAGTAATATGTAAGTTATAATTTATGATAGTTACTAAACACTCCATGGGGAAGTGGAACAGAATTCTTCCTCCGTAAGCCATGCGTGTCGTAAGAGGCGACTAAAATGCCGGGAGCAAGGGGTTAGTAACTCTTTCTCCTGTATATATATTACTAAATGTAAAAGGAGAAACTTTCATTTTTCCTTATGGGCCACCCCGCTTCGGTGGGAAACGGCTGACGTGTTGAAAGAAAGAAAGAAGTTACTAAACACTCAATTTAATCTAGGAAACAGTTTTGTATGGAACAGGAGGGAAGGGAGTATAGTTTCAGCAGCACTGAAACCACCACTTGTCAATGTCAATGGAAATAGTCACAGGACCAAAACTTAGAAAAAAAAAAAAAAAGTTAGATTAGGTTAGGTTTGCTGACAGTTTTGACAGTTTAGCTCCTAGCAAATGTAATTTTCCTGTGACCTATTTTAACCTATATTCCTTGCCAGTAACCCAAAACTTGAACTTCTTCCTGACCTTGAGCATATGAGATTCAGGTTGTTTTTTTTTTTTTTTTTTTGGGGGGTAGGAAGCACACCTTAAATTTATGCTGGAAAATACAGTACTGTCAATAATTTTAAATAGTCTTTATCCTGTTTCCCAAATTCACATGGAGGAATGGCTCTTACACAGAATATGCAAGAAAATATGTAAAAAAAAAATTACCTTGGGTAAATGCTAATTCTATGGTCTTGAAGAGGATAGTGTCACTGATGGCATCAAGAGGGTTATCTGTATCCATGTGTTGCCAAGAGTTTCTCAACACAGCCCGCACCCAGATGTCTCGCTTAAGCTCGTACACCTCCTCTAATGGCACAAATGATAACAGGTCTAGCGCCTTCTTGAAGTCAAATTCATTAGCATAAGAATTTTCTTCACTGGTGTAGAGCTGAAAGAAATTATACAAGACAAATTTTAATTCAAATAAAGTTGTGAAATAAATTGGGTAATATAACCAGAGACAGCCATAACATCCCCAGGGTTTATCCAATAAGAAGAATGGGAGAATATCAGGTTTGAGCAACTTTCTCTGATCAAGATCCCCCCAGCATCAAGGCAAAAGACTGATGTTTCACATGGTCTGTGAGCTAAATTATATTTTACACTAGCTACAATGGAAATACAGTAAATGGTATAAAATACTGACACAATGGAAATATATTACCTAATTTATTTCAGTATAATGTGATCCTTTATTGACAACTTTTCGCCCACACAGTGGGCTTTATCAAGTCACTTCTTTTGATTATAATAATAATAATAATTTATCAAGTCATAAACAGATCTTGATAAAGCTCGCTGTGTGGGCGAAACGTTGTCAATAAAGGATCACATTATACTGCTTATGTGTTTATATTTCCATACACTAGCTACATTCACACACCAGCCCCACAAAATCATTCACAAGTGACCTGGCAAAAATGTATAGCACATTACAGTGTGTACAGAGATGCAATCACAAGCTAAAGTAAGAGAGGAAATACCTGTACCAACCTCATCACAATTACAGACACTAAAAGAACTGATAAAATTAGACTAAATTTTCCTAGATGGTAATGCATTCACGGAAAGGAAAAAGTATATGGAGATTTGATGTGTCAGTTCCAGATTAAGATCTTTTCTTAAATTATATAGCAGAGATTAATTGCCATGGAAAATTCCAAGATTTTTTTAGTTATTATTTACTGCTTGTCACAAGTATCAAAAGATCCAGACATGAATATGACTTTGTGGAAGACAAGGAGAAGCTGAAAAATAAATAAATAAATGCTATTAAATGCTGTAAAGAGTTTTTATGAGGACAGTGAGGTTCAGTTTAGGGTGTATAGGAGAGAGAGAGATTACTTTCCAGTAAAAATAAGTCTTAGACAGGGATGTGTGATGTCACCATGGTTGTTTAATATATTTATAGATGGGGTTGTAAAAGAAGTAAATGCTAGGGTGTTGGGAAGAGGAGTGGGATTAAATTATGGGGAATCAAATACAATATGAGAATTGACACAGTTACTTTTTGCTGATGATACTGTGAGTTAGGGAGATTCTAAAGAAGTTGCAAAGGTTAGTGGACGAGTTTGGGAGGGTGTCTAAAGGTAGAAAGTTGAAAGTAAACATGGATAAGAGTAAAGTGATGAGGGTATCAAACTGATACTCCCTACCACATTGGAGGGAGGGAGTATGGCAAAGTGAATGTGTTCAGATATTTGGGAGTAGACTTGTCAAAGGATGGGTTTATGAAGGACGAGGTTAACCTTAGAATTGATGAAGGAAAAAAAGGCGAGTGGTGACAAAAAAACATTATCCATGGAGGCAAAGAAGGTAAAGTATAAGAGTATAGTGGTACCAACACTCTTATATGGGTTGTAAATGCTGCAGCAAGGAGGAGGCTGGAGGCAGTGAAGATGTCGTGTCTAAGGGCAATGTGTGGTGTAAATATTATGCAGAGAATTCGTAGTGTGGAAATTAGGTGTGGAGTTACTAAAAGTACAGTGGACCACCGAGTTTCGATCACCTCAAAACTCGAACAATTATGTAAGTGTATTATTGTAAGTGTATTTTTAGGGGTCTGAAATGGACTAACCTACTTTACATTATTCCTTAACCCTTTCAGGGTCCGTGCCATAGTTCTACGGCTTTGAGTTCTGGGTCCAAACCGTAGTTCTACGTCATGAGCTCAGCTCACTCAGATAAGCTTTGAGCGGTAAATTTGGGCCTAGATATGAGAGAATACATCTATGTGGTAAGTGTGCACCACATAAAACAAATCCTGCAGCACACAGTGCATAATAAGAGAAAAAAACTGAAACCGTAATTTTCGATTAAAACAGCGATTTTGCAATGTTTTTTCGTATACTTTTTATAGTTATATTTGCGATTTCTTGGTCTCATTTGATAGAATGGAAGATATATTACAGATATAGAGATGATTTTGATTGGTTTTAGTACTGAAAATGGCTTGAAACTGAGCTCAAAGTAGCGGAAATGTTACATTTTTGCCGATGTTCAAGAGTAAACAAATGACCTCACACGTTTAATACGCGCCAGCTGGTGGGTCTAATATACATTCACAAATGTGGTGATATTATATGTACAATTATTATAATATTGCATAACAGTAAATCTTCCATTTTTTGGTTTGAATAAAGTCATTATGTGAATAAAAAATGAGAGAATACAGAATGAGGGGAGACATGATCGAGGTATACAAGTGGAAAATGGGTATTAACAAAGGGGATATAAATAAGGTCTTGAGGGTATCTCTCCAAGAGAGAACCCGCAATAATGGATTCAAGTTAGATAAGTTTAGATTTAGAAAGGATATAGGAAAGTATTGGTTTAGAAATAGGGTAGTTGATGAGTGGAACAGTCTGCCTAGTATGGTTATTGAAGCAACTACCTTGGGTAGTTTTAAATTTAGGTTGGATAAATTCATGAGTGAGAGGGGTTGGATTTGAGTGGGAATTGCACATGAGTGAATAAAATTATCAAAGCTTATTTCTTGGGTAGCATTGAAAATTAGGTTGAACAAATATTCTGTTAGTGGGATGGAATGTGAAGGACCTGCCTAGTATGGGCCAACAGGCCTGCTGCAGTGTTCCTCCTTTCTTATGTTCTTATAAAAAATCAAATTGGAATTCATTTGTAAAGACTGGAAACATAACTAATGAACAGAGGAAATGTTAGTTTAGTGCCAGGAATGCCTGCATTGTTTATTCTGCACCCTATTTTGAAATTGGAATATTTTGAACTTTGAGTTAAATTGGCTAAATTACCAATCACTTTATTTTAGAGTTGACTGGGCGATTTCTTGTGCTCAATCGATAGAATAGAAGTAATACTAGTGAAATAGCTAAGAATTTGGTCGACTGGAATAATGTAATTGGCCTAAAATGGTTGTCAAAGTCGGCAAAATCGCCGATGCGTAAATATCGCTGACACATCAAAATTCGCGACAGCATAATTTCGTCAATTTTCAATCAAATTTCGGACTTTTTGTTTTATTACCTTCAGAAAAAGATTCTCTACCATTTCATAAGAAAAAATAAGACTTTTTTTTAAATTCTTGGACACTGGCACACCCCTTCCAAAAATGGCCTTGGACCCTGAAAGGGTTAAGGGAGCAAATTCGTTCGGTAATGGCACATGAACAGCCTTCTGGAACGAATTATTGCCGAAACTCGGGGGTCCACTGTATTAGAGGCCTGAAGAGGGGTTGTTAAGGGAGTTTGATCATTTAGAGAGGATGGAGCAAAATAGGATGACCTGGAGGGTGTATATATCTGTAATGGAGGGGAGGAGGGGTAGGGGTCATTCTAGGAAAGGTTGGAGGGAGGGGGTAAAAGAGGTTTTGTGGGTGAGGGGCTTGGACTTCCAGCAGGCATGTGTGAGCACGTTAGGTAGGAGTGAATAGAGACGATTCAGGGAAACCGGTTAGCTAGACTTGAGTCCTGGAAGTGGGAAGTACAATGCCTGCACTTTAAAGGAGGGGTTTGGGATATTGGATGTTTGGAGTGACATCTAAACTGTCATATCTGAGTGCCTCTGCAAAGACAGTGATTATGTACCCCTGCTCCCAGTGAGGAGCAGGGGTGCGGTGGGGACAATACGGGAGCACTGTATTAACATTCGGGGTCCCAGACTATTCAACATCTTACCAGAAGATATCCAAAACACGGCTGGAACCAGTGTAGAAGCCTTCAAGAGGAAACTGGACAAGTATCTTCACTGGGTGCCAGATCAACCAGGCTGTGATGGATATGTGGGGCAGCGGGCCTCCAGCAGCAACAGCCTGGTTGACCAGGCAAGCACCAGACGAGCCTGGCCCATGGCCGGGCTCAGAGTAGATAAACTCTCGAAACTCTTCAAAGGTAAAGTGTTGAATGATGAAAGTGTTTTCTTTTTGGGTTTTTCTTTCTCTTTGGGTCACCCTGCCTTGGTGGGAAATGGCCGACATTAAAAAAAAAAATCAATGATATCCAATAATATGGATGTAGAACAAATTGAGAAATGCACCCACATGTAAAGAATGAACTGGACTTACATGAACAAGTTCGGTAGGAGAGAGAACTCTCATACTATCTGGGTCGAGGGAGTGTGCAGTGAGGACTGGCTCAGGTAGCTGCTCCTGATAGATAATGAGTTCCTCCTCCAGGCTCATGGTGCCGTCCTCCAGCATGCTTGTTTCTCTCGACCCTGGCACAGTGGATGCTAGGTTACACAGCTTACTTAAACTCAGCAGTGTCTGCAAAGTTAAATCACTGAATAAATACATTGACTCATTTTACCACAATGGTCATAGTAGACTAAGGTGTGATGGGCCACACCACTAATACATATTCATTAAGTGACCTGCCAGAAGTGCATCAACATCACAATTCAAATAATGTTCTGGCCTACAACATCCCAACCAATTCTTTACAGTAGAGGTTCAGAGCCTCACATCAACACTCTAGTCTGGTTAAACACTTTCCCTGAATCCCTTCATAAATGTTACTTTGCTCACACTCCAACAGCACATCAGGTATTAAAAAACCATTTGTCTCCATTCACTCCTATCAAATACGCTCACACATGCTTGCTGGAAGTCCAAGCCCCTCGCACACAAAACCTTTTCTAGGCTGACCCCTACCCCGCCTTCCCTCCACTACAGATTTATACACTCTCAAAGTCATTCTATTTTGTTCCATCCTTTCTACATGTATGAACCACCTCAACAACCTCTCCTCAGCCCTCTGGATAATAATAGTTTTAGTAATCCCACACCTCCCCCTAATTTTCAAACTATGATTTTTTTTTTTTCAACAAGGCGGCCGTCTCCCACCGAGGCAGGGTGGGAGACGGCCCAAAAAGAAAATACTTTCATTATCATTCAACACTTTCACCACACTCGTACATAATCACTGTCTTTGCAGAGGCGCTCAGATATGACAGCTGAGAATAGTCCCTCCCAGCTGTCACTATCCCAGACCCCTCCTTTAAAGTGCAGGCATTGTACTTCCCATTTCCAGGACTCAAGTCCAACTAAATCAATTAACTGGTTTCCCTGAATCCCTTCACAAAATGTTACCCTGCTCACACTCCAACAGCTCGTCAGGTCCCAAAAACCATTCGTCTCCATTCGCTCCTATCTAACAGGCTCACACATACTTGCTGGAAGTCCAAGCCCCTCGCCCACAAAACCTCCTTTACCCCCTCCCTCCAACCTTTTCTAGGACGACCCCTACCCCGCCTTCCTTCCCCTACAGATTTATACGCTCTCCAAGTCATTCTACTTTGATCCATTCTCTCTAAATGACCAAACCACCTCAACAACCCCTCTTCAGCCCTCTGACAAATACTTTTAGTAACTCCACACCTTCTCCTAATTTCCACATTCCGAATTTTCTGCATAATATTTACACCACACATTGCCCTTAGACAGGACATCTCCACTGCCTCCAGTCTCCTCCTCGCTGCAGCATTTGCAACCCATGCTTCACACCCATATAAGAGTGTTGGTACCACTATACTTTCATATATTCCCTTCTTTGCCTCCATGGATAACGTTTTTTGTCTCTACAGATACCTCAACGCACCACTCACCTTTTTTCCTTCATCAATTCTATGGTTAACCTCATCCTTCATAAACCCATCCACTGACACGTCAACTCCCAAATATCTGAAAACATTTACTTCTTCCATAATCCCTCTCTCCAATGTGATATCCATTTTTTCTTTATTTAAATCGTTTGATACCCTCATCACCTTACTCTTATCTATGTTCACTTTCAACTATGAATTTCTGCATTATATTCACACCACACATTGCCCTCAGACATGACATTTCCACTGCCTCCAGCCTTCTTGTTGCAACATTCACCACCCATGCTTCACACCCATATAAGAGTGTTGGTATAACTATACTTTCATACATAAGAACATTCCCCTCTTTGCTTCCACAGGCAAAGTTCTTTGTCTCTACAGACTTAAGTGCACCACTCACCCTTTTCCCTTCATCAATTCTATAATTCACCTCATCCTTCATAGACCCATCTGCTGACATGTCCACTCCTAAATATCTGAACACATTCACCTCCTCCATACTCTCTCCCTCCAATCTGATATCCAATCTTTCGTCACCTAATCTTTTTGTTATCCTCATCACCTTACTCTTTCCAATATTCATTTTTAATTTCCTTCTTTTTCATACCCTACCAAACTCATCCACCAACCTCTGCAACTTCTCTTCAGAATCTCCCAAAAGCACAGTATCATCCCTTCTTAAATGTTATGTTGCTTACCAGCAGCACATCAGTTCCCAAAAACCACTTGTCTCTAAGCTGATCTCAAATGCTCTTTAACCTCTGACTACACTGGTGGGGCCGGGCTGTGGTTCGTATGTCGTGTTGCATGCGGGCAACAGTAACAGCCTGGTTGATCAGGCCCTGATCCACCATGAGGCCTGGTCACAGACTGGGCCGCGAGGGCGTTGACCCCTGAAACCCTCTCCAGGTATACTCAGGTATACACCCCTGTTTGTCCTTGTTTCATAATTAGAGAAGTGATGCACAATGGCTGTTTTTACACACTGTACGTGTGTAAAGGAGACACTACCATCTTATATATACGAAAAAGAAAAAACTAGCTCGTTTTGCACGCTGGCAGGATTCCAAGTCTTCTTTCTGCCTCCTCAACATGCAAGAGAACAGGTAAATCTTACCTGGAGCAAGAGACACCAGAAGCATCAGTGGCAGGAGGAAAGGTAAGAACCAGACTGTTATGAAGTGTATTAGTTTGAAGAAATGAAAGATTAATAGGCAGAGGATGGAGGGTTTATTACCATTCTGTAAATTAGAAATACAGTACAGTATAGAGAAAGCAAAGTACAGGAGTTTTCACTGGAGAAATGGACTTAGGAGAGAAGAAAGTTAATTTAGCATTTCATTTAATATTAGGCAGAGTTTAAGAAATTAAGAAGACAGCCAAGGCGAGAGGATGAACTGTGAAGAGTAGATATTTCAGCTTGCAAAAATTGAAGATCAGAGATGTGGAAGCCATGGAAATGGAGAAACATGAGCTCTTCTCTTGACAGATGCTACAGTGAATGTACATGCCACAATGCATAAAAAGAAAAGCCTGTCACCAAGCAATGGACATTAACATCAAGGAATGGAGACAGCATTTGAACTTGATAAACAATGCAAGATCATTAAGGGCAGAGAGCAATAGCATCTACACAGTGAAGCCAGACAGAAGAACAAACACTACAGTTAGAAGTAGAAAAGTTTTGAAATACTGTAGTACTCCACAAAAGGTTTGGGATTAAAGGTAAGCTCATAGCAACACCAAAGATTTGAAACCTTGCATGAGGAATGAGTTACAATCAACACAGACAAATAAGATCAAGAAAGATCAGTATGGCCACTCACTGTCTTTCACTCGAGAAAACTAACTACAAAATTATAAATGCCTAGAAGCATCAGATGGGACCTAATGATCAACAAAAATAAAATCTTAAGAACGGAGGTTATACCACAAAGTTTGCTAAACCCTCGATTTTTAATGGACTAATAAGGGAAGCAGATGGCCTGTAACAGCAACTGTGAGGGACAGACAAGATTGTTTTACTGTGATCTAACCATTTAAAGAAGTGCCAAAGTATCAGTGTCAGGGATATCGGCTAATTTTGATGGTATTGGTCTAAAATTGAGTATCAGTATTAGCAAAAATTTCAGCATCATCCCATCACTAACAGTAATAATGGACAATTATGTAACTAATGCACTTTATTCATTGCTTTTGAATCAGTTAACACAGCCAATTTTGTCCCATATTCCCAAAGTTCACTAAAATCACAGTTCTTTAAATCAAGGGTTTACTGTACTACCTTCTTTCTGCTGAGGTATGCCGTCTCCTCTAGTGCCAGCTGGCGGAGAGTTGAAGATGCAGCTGTAAAATCCCTTGTCTGAATGTGATGGAGCCAAGCAAGAGATGTATAGTCCTGAAGGAAGCGCGACAAGTCTCCCTGAGTGCCGTGACTCAGGAGACGACCTCGTTTACCTGTCTCCAGATACCACCGGAACACAAAGTCTGAGAACCCCTGGAAACAAAAACATTGTCATTATTACTGTTATGTGTTGTAACTAATCACTGGACATTTGTGCTCTTCATTTACAAAATCGTAATGACACACTTACAAAGAAACCACGTTAAGGGTGGGGATCGAGTTCAATCCCCACCTGCATAGTGATTTGTGCTAGTTACAGTATTTTTTTTTTTTTAACATGTTGGCTATCTCCCACCGAGGCAGGGTGACACAAAAAATGCTTTCACCATCATTCACGCTATCACTGTCTTGCCAGAGGTGCACAGATACACCAGTTTAGATCTTCTTTCTTCTGCTTTCAACAAATCGGCCGCTTCCCACCAAGAGAGAAAAACAAAAGTTTCTCTTTTTAACTTTAGTAATGTATACAGGAGAAGGGGTTACTAGCCCCTTGCTCCCGGCATTATAGTCGACTCTTACGACACGCATGGCTTACGGAGGAAGAATTCTGTTCCACTTCCCCATGGAGATAAGAGGAAATAAGAACAAGAACTAGTAAGAAATTGGAAGAAAACCCAGAGGGGTGTGTATATATATGCTTGTACATGAATGTGTAATGTGACCTAAGTGTAAGTAGAAGTAACAAGACATGCCTGAAATCTTGCATGTTTATGAGACAGAAAAAAGACACCAGCAATCCTACCATCATGTAAAACAATTACAGGCTTTCATTTGACACTCACTTGGCAGGGCGGTAGTACCTCCCTGGGCGGTTGCTGTTTACCAACCTACTACCTAAGACCAGTTTAGATGTGCCTTGTAAATTTAATTTGTTACAGTATACCAAAATAAATATAATTCCAATCTTTGCAAGAGTCTGTTTATGTATTTTGCTTTGAAAAATAGTAATTGAAAGCATACAACATGAAGAGCAACTGTAAATAAATATTCTTTAATAACATGTCAACTACGTATTGCTGTGAGTTAATTTAATGAAAAACTGACATGATCTTTGTCATAAGATGTCTCATTCAGAGATGAGAGCACTTTGCAGGGGGCACCACTACAACAGTGACAGCTGACTTGCTTGTGCTAGACTCTGTGCTCCGTGTGTGCATGTCAACTAAATGTCAGCCATAATTTTCACACCATCAATGTTTAGGATGACAGGAATACAGAACATATGAAAAAATCAACATTTGTTTGCAGAGTAAAGCAACAACCTATGGCAAGTATATACTGCCATTGGTGGCAAAGAAAAATAACTGCAAGTGAGCATATAAAACCCATAAACACAAGATATAGTACAAACTGAATGAAATTTACCATCATCAACAAGACATGTATTTAAAAATGCACTTCAACTTCCTTATTCGCTTGTATTCTCCTTGTTAGTTTCATGTTGTTTGTGAACAGGGATACCTCCTACTCTATCCCTTGTACCATTCATTCACACATACAAGAAACAGCACTGGCCCTAGGGCTGACCCTTGTGGAACCCCACTCGACACATGCGCCAATGTAAAAGGCTGAAGATTTAGAGCAAGTGTACTTCTGCTACACAGATGCAATACTGATATTCATGATATAATCACAAATAAAATAAGAAATCATTATTATTTTATTCATGGGGGAACTCTAAAGCTGCAGGGGTAATACAGTGAATATGGAATGAAAGGTAATTAGATTTGTCCCAAGGAAGGGATTCAATGGATCAATAGTCCTTTAATTATTAAATGTAAAAAGGAAACTCATTTATCTTTTTTGGGTCACCCTGCCTTGGTGGGAGACAGCTTGTGTTAATAAAATAATTCTTTACCAGCATCAAGGAATAAATAAAAGGTTTGAAGAATTAGATACATGTTCTTATCTTATGAAGGGATAAATAAAAGATAACTTAGAAAAAGAAAGACACGAATTCAAGCAGTGATAATGTGTAGCCAGTAAGCCATCGATGAGAGAAGGAATAATTTGTTTTTGTTTTTTTGTGAATATTTCCTCAATGTAATGTGGTTTTTCTAACCATTTTCTCAGCTATTTAAAACAGATAACCAGTTGAAATGTCAGTATATGTTGCAAGTCATCACTACTGAAAGCCACAGAGCCATTTGAAGAAACAATAACAGTCAGTGGAAGACACACAACTTATAAGGGTTCATTGGTTTGCCACACTTACATCAGATCCAAACTGGGTCATGTACTGGCTGAGTCTCTCTTGGTTGTCTGTGCGGTCGCACACTTCTACCAGTGTGCGGAAGTCGCAGTATTTCTCAGCCAGGCCCACTGCTTGGTCGTACTGCTCACCTTGAACTGTTAAAAGTACAAAAATATATTTGAAACCTTGGGAAAACAGGCAAGTCATGAACTACTGGAAAAATTGTATAAAATAATACAGTATTATGATATAATATGCAGCTGGAACTATGATTTACCAAGTGGTTGAATGAGGTTATAGCGATCCCTCTCATAGGCACGTGTGAGGGCCTGGTGGGAGTCGTGGCTGACAGCCACCAGGGAACGCAGCTGAGGCTGGTAGCCAGTGAGAATGACATCAGCGAGATCAACCATCTGTGCGTACAGCTTGGCTCTAGTGGCACCATCCTCGGCACGGACCAAACCAATCTGCCAGTAAAGAAAACTGTAATACCACCTCCACTTGCTACTTTTAAAATAGAGATTGTAGCAACTCATACTAAGAGACTTTGCAGTGTAAAATACTTTAAAATAAAACAAACTGCTTGTTTTAAACTTCTTTTTTCAATGCACCAGCCGTATCCCACCGAGGCAGGGTGGCCCAAAAAGAAAAACAAAAGTTTCTCTTTTTAACTTTAGTAATGTATACAGGAGAAGGGGTTACTAGCCCCTTGCTCCTAGAATTTTAGTTGCCTCTTACGACACACATGGCCTACAGAAGTTTTAATACAAGATAGTGAACACTACTGAGCTTGCCAAATTATTAATAAATAATCAATAGCATTATATCTTGCTTTAATATTCATGGCCACATTAATTACAATATTTTAAAAGTTAAAAATGTATTTTGGTGTGAAGAGGTAAATCCTGTACCTTGACAGTAGTAGTGTGTTGTTCTAGCAGCAATGTCCGAGCTCCACGAGTGCCCTGGGATGCAGTCCATGGAGTATGTTCCAGCGGTGGGTCACTCGTGGTTCCTGCAACACTAGCAATGCTGCCCGAGGCAATTTTAGCTCCTCGCAGCAGGGCCAGGATGAGAGAGTTCACCGAGTGTATTGTTGCGGGAGCATCGCGAGGAGCCACGTCAGCTGCTAAAACCTGCCAAATTTGGATAGATTTATTTTCTTTCTTTAAGATAAGTACAAAAAATGAGCAATATTTATTTATTTTATGTATACTTTTTTGTGTCTTTATATAAAATAACTTCTAACATCTAACTGATGAATCAGAAAATAAAATCAGAGACAGACAATATTCCTCAACAGGAATAATGAAAGTCTGTTAGCCTATTTAATAAACTACTGATATCGGTGACACTGACTGTCAAGTCTTTACAGAAGTAACCAGTTCTAGAAGTGAGAGATTCATAAATAACACAGTAATATCCGTCTTATTTGATCAAATTAGTTGGCGATAGAGTACCTCTTCCAAGTAAATTGATAAAAATACATAATTGTAATTTCCTGACCAAGTGGAGAGGAATCCTTCCTCCATAAGCTATGTGGGTTGTAAAAGATGACTATAATGCCAGAAGGAAGGGGCTAGTAACCCCTCCCCTTCTGTATAAATTACTAAATGTAAAAAGAAGAAAACTTTCATCTTTTCTTTATCAGGTCACCCTGCATCAGTGGGAGACAGCTGGTTAAAAATCCTATGAAGGAGGGAAGATGGGGTTGTAGAGATAGTCTGACTACAAAGGATAGAACAGAACAGGATACAAGAAGGATGTATAAATCTGTGGTGGAGGGAGGAAGGGTAGTGGTCATCCCAGAACGGCTGGAGGGAGGAGGTGAAAGAAGTTCTATGTGGTATAGGCTTCAGCATCCAGCAGGTCCCTGTGAATGTGTTACATCACAGTGATTTTTAAGGATTGACATTCTGCTGAAGTGAGCAAGGTAACATTTATGAAGGGATTTAGATAAAACAGTTAGCTGAACTTGAGTCCTGGAGGTGTAAAGCACAGTGCCTGCACTTCGAAGGAGGGGTGGAGATGTTGCTGTTTCTGATGTCTTCACACTTCTAACAAGCCAGCTATTGAATGATGGTGAATGTGTTTTTTTCTTTGGCAGTCACCCTACCTTGGTGGTAAAAAAAAAAAAAATGTACTCATGCATAAAAACAAGCATATGTTTTGAAGCAAGTAAACAAAATGGGAAACCAGCGAGACGAAACGGAGAATAAAAATAAAAATTCTCATGTCCACAATTAAGTGTTAAAGTTGCTTTTTCAATAATCTTGAATTAAAGAAAAAACTGCTTGCCAAGAAGAATGGGCTTCTTGAAATATACCAGCAGAGTTGGAAGAGAGAGAAACCTTACTCACATCGTCTTGTGCTCGTAGCAGCCCCCAGATGATGTCCTCTATCTTGCTCACACGACGATAGAACAGGTCGGAGTGAGTCAGCTTGCCCTCAGGGGATTCATTACGATCCGAGAGTACATGCCTGCAAGTAAACAACTTCTTCAAAAATACATCACGTTGTTGAAAAAAGTCCCAGACACCACAGAACATGGAGGGAAGGAATGTCTGAGTACCAGACACCACAGAACATGGAGGGAAGAACTAACAGTCACAGACACCACAGAACATGGAGGGAAGGACTGAGTCACAGACACCACAAAACATGGAGGGAAGGACAGAGTCACAGACACCACAAAACATGGAGGGAAGGACTGAAAGTCACACACACCACAGAACATGGAGGGAAGGAGATTAACCCTTTGACTGTTTCGGTCGTATATATATGTCTTACAAGCCACTGTTTCGGACGTATTAATGCGCATAAATTCTAGCGGCCTCAAATAGTGGGAGAAAGCTGGTAGGCCCACATGCGAGAGAATGGGTCTGTGTGTAGGAAGGAAGGTAGGTAGGTAGGAAGGAAGGAATGACGACCCAGAAACAACAACCAGCTTCCAGAAGCTAATAGCAATTCTATGAAGTGTCCAGTGATTATATATGCGTATATATAGAACGAATGGATTTGTCAGTTAAAAACAGAGTAGGGGAGTTAGTAGATGGGGAGCTGGAGGTAATGGGTAGATGGCGGGAATATTTTGAGGAACTTTTAAATGTCGATGAAAAAAGGGAGGCGATAATTTCATGTACTGGCCAGGGAGGTACAACATCGTTTAGGAGTGAAGAAGAGCAGGATGTGAGTGTGGGGGAGGTGCGTGAGGCATTACGTAGAATGAAAGGGGGTAAAGCAGCTGGAATTGACGGAATCATGACAGAAATGTTAAAAGCAGGGGGATATAGTGCTGGAGTGGTTGGTATTTTTGTTTAATAAATGTATGAAAGAGGAAGGTACCTAGGGATTGGCAGCGAGCATGTATAGTTCCTTTATATAAAGGGAAGGGGGATAAAAGAGAGTGTAAAAATTATAGGGAATAAGTTTACTGAGTATACCAGGTAAAGTGTATGGCAGGGTTATTATTGAAAGAATTAGAGGTAAGACAGAGAGTAGGATTGCAGATGAGCAAGGAGGCTTTAGAGTGGGTAGGGGATGTGTAGATCAAGTGTTTACAGTGAAGCATATATGTGAACAGTATTTAGATAAAGGTAGAGAAGTTTTTATTGCATTTATGGATTTAGAAAAGGCATATGATAGAGTGGATAGGGGAGCAATGTGGCAAATGTTGCAAGTGTATGGAATAGGTAGTAAGTTACTGAAGGCTGTAAAGAGTTTTTATGAGGATAGTGAGGCTCAGGTTAGGGTGTGTAGGAGAGAGGGAGATTACTTCCCGGTAAAAGTAGGTCTTAGACAGGGTTGTGTAATGTCACCATGGTTGTTTAATATATTTATAGATGGGGTTGTAAAAGAAGTAAATGCTAGGGTGTTGGGGAGAGGGGTGGGATTAAATTATGGAGAATTAAATGCAAATGGGAGTTGACACAGTTACTTTTTGCTGATGATACTGTGCTTATGGGAGATTCTAAGAAAAGTTGCAAAGGTTAGTGGACGAGTTTGGGAGAGTGTGTAAAGGTAGAAAGTTAAAAGTGAACATAGATAAGAGTAAGGTGATGAGGGTATCAAACGATTTAAATAAAGAAAATTGGATATCACATTGAGAGAGGGATTATGGAAGAAGTAAATGTTTTCAGATATTTGGGAGTTGATGTGTCAGCAGATGGGTTTATGAAGGATGAGGTTAACCATAGAATTGATGAAGGAAAAAAGGTGAGTGGTGCATTGAGGTATCTGTGGAGACAAAAACGTTATCCATGGAGGCAAAGAAGGGAATGTACGAAAGTATAGTGGTACCAACACTCTTATATGGGTGTGAAGCATGGGTTGCAAATGCTGCAGCGAGGAGGAGGCTGGAGGCAGTGGAGATGTCCTGTCTAAGGGCAATGTGTGGTGTAAATATTATGCAGAAAATTCGGAATGTGGAAATTAGGAGAAGGTGTGGAGTTACTAAAAGTATTTGTCAGAGGGCTGAAGAGGGGTTGTTGAGGTGGTTTGGTCATTTAGAGAGAATGGATCAAAGTAGAATGACTTGGAGAGCGTATAAATCTGTAGGGGGAAAGGAAGGCGGGGTAGGGGTCGTCCTAGAAAAGGTTGGAGGGAAGGGGTAAAGGAGGTTTTGTGGGCGAGGGCTTGGACTTCAGCAAGCATGTGTGAGCGTGTTAGATAGGAGTGAATGGAGACGAATGGTTTTTGGGACATGACGATCTGTTGGAGTGTGAGCAGGGTAACATTGTGTGAAGGGATTCAGGGAAACCAGTTAATTGATTTAGTTGGACTTGAGTCCTGGAAATGGGAAGTACAATGCCTGCACTTTAAAGGAGGGGTCTGAGATAGTGACAGCTGGGAGGACTTTTCTCAGCTGTAGTATCTGAGCTCCTCTGCAAAGACAGTGATTATGTATGAGTGTGGTGAAAGTGTTGAATGATGATGAAAGTTTTTTCTTTTTGGGGATTTTCTTTCTTTTTGGGTCACCCTGCCTCGGTGGGAGACGGCCGACTTGTTGAAAAAAAAAAAAAAAAAAATATAGAAACCAGAAGGAAGGAAGAAAGGAAGGACGAGATGAAAGGAAGGAAGGAATGTAGGAAGAAATGTAGGAAGGAAGGACGGAATGATGACCCAGACACAACAACCAGCTTCCAGAAGCTTATAGCAGTTCTAGGAACGTGTCCAGTGACTGTGTATATATAGAAACCAGAAGGAAGAAAGGAAGGACGAGATGAAAGGTAGTAAGGTAGGTAGGTAGGTAGGTAGGAAGGAATGTAGGAAGTAAGGTAGGAAGGAATGTAGGAAGTAAGGCAAGACGGAATGTAGGAAGGAAGGAAGGAATGACGACCCAGACGACCATCAACCTAGGATGACTACCTAACACAACTGCCTGCTACTACTTTGAAGAAAACTGCTCACAAGAGGTGTTTTGTCTGTGCATATACAAAAAAACGCACACAAAAATGCAGACACACTCGTTTTATGTGTGAGGAATGTAAAACACCACTGTGCATAGAACCATGTTTCAAAGAGTTCCACAAGCTGCAGAACTTCTATGAACATGTCCAGTGACTGTACATTTGTATATATATTATAAAACAATAATAATAAAGAATTTTTTGTATTGTTGGTTTGTGTAAACAAGTTTTGTGAACAATATAATGTTAATAATGTTTGTGCGGTTATTGTGTTGCATACAACGAGTGTATATATGTACATTGCACCTTACTTTGGTCTCACAGGCCACATAAGTTATGTAAAAAAATA
This sequence comes from Cherax destructor, assembly GCA_009830355.1. Lineage (NCBI taxonomy): Eukaryota > Metazoa > Arthropoda > Malacostraca > Decapoda > Parastacidae > Cherax > Cherax destructor. The sequence goes on from WNWK01002538.1 coordinate 44,916, forward strand.
AAAGTGAAAAAAAAACAAAAATCTACAAATGGAAGTAAACAAAAGTTTACTGAGTGAGCGGCATTTGCCGCTGTTGCCATACACAGCTCATTTTCTGCCAACTTTACGCCTCCAAATCTCGGTAAGTATTTTTTTTTTATTAACACATCCGCCGATTCCCACCAAGGCAGGGTGGCCCGAAAAAGAAAAACTTTCATCATCATTCACTCCATCACTGTCTTGCCAGAGGGGTGCTTTACACTACAGTTATAAAACTGCAACATTAACACCCCTCGTTCAGAGTGCAGACACTGTGTTTCCCATCTCCAGGACTCAAGTCCGGCCTGCCGGTTTCCCTGAATCCCTTCATAAATGTTACTTTGTTCACACTCCAACAGCACGTCAAGTATTAAAAACCATTTGTCTCCATTCACTCCTATCAAATACGCTCACACATGCTTGCTGGAAGTCCAAGCCCTCGCACACAAAACTTCCTTTACCCTCCCTCCAACCTTTCCTAGGCCGACCCCTACCCCGCCTTCCCTCCACTACAGATTTATACACTCTCGAAGTTATTCTGTCTCGTTCTATTCTCTCTACATATCCGAACCACCTCAACAACCCCTCCTCAGCTCTCTGGATAATAGTTTTGGTAATCCCGCACCTCCTCCCAATTTCCAAACTTCGAATTCTCTGCATTATATTCACACCACACATTGACCTCAGACATGACATCTCCACTGCCTCCAGCCTTCTCCTCGTTGCAACATTCATCACCCATGCTTCACACCCATATAAGAGTGTTGGTATAACTATACTCTCATACATTCCCTTCTTTACTTCCATGGACAAAGTTCTTTGTCTCCACAGACTCCGAAGTGCTCCACTCACCCTTTTTCCCTCATCAATTCTATGATTCACCTCATCCTTCATAGACCCATCTGCTGACATGTCCACTCCCAAATATCTGAATACATTCACCTCCTCCATACTCTCTCCCTCCAATCTGATATCCAATCTTTCGTCCCCTAATCTTTTTGTTATCCTCATCACCTTACTCTTTCCTATATTCACTTTCAATTTTCTTCTTTTACACACCCTACCAAATTCATCCACCAACCTCTGCAACTTCTCTTCAGAATCTCCCAAAAGCAGTGTCATCAGCAAAAAGCAACTGTGACAACTCCTACTTTGTATTTAATTCTTTATCTTTTAACCCCACACCTCTTGCCAAGACCCTCGCATTCACTTCTCTTACAACCCCATCTATAAATATATTGAACAACCACGGTGACAGCACACATCCTTGTCTAAGGCCCACTTTTACTGGGAAATAGTCCCCTTCCCTCCTACACACTCTAACTTGAGCCTCACTATCCTCATAAAAACTCTTCACTGCTTTCAGTAACCTACCTCCTATTCCATACACCTGCAACATCTGCCACATTGCCCCCGTATCCACCCTATCATACGCCTTTTCCAAATCCATAAATGCCACAAAAACCTCTTTACCCTTATCCAAATACTGTTCACCTATATGTTTCACTGTAAACACTTGGTCTACACACCCCCTACCTTTCCTAAAGCCCCCTTGTTCATCTGCTATCCTGCTTTCTGTCTTACTCTTAATTCTTTCAATAATAACTACCATACACTTTACCATGTACACTCAACAGACTTATTCCCCTATAATTTTTGCACTCTCTTTTGTCCCCTTTGCCTTTATACAAAGGAACAATACACGCTCTCTGCCAATCCCTAGGTACCTTACCCTCTTCCATACATTTATTAAATAATAGCACTAACCACTCCAAAACTATATCCCCACCTGCTTTTAACATTTCTATCTTTATCCCATCAATCCCAGCTGCCTTACTTCCTTTCATTCTACCCACTGCCTCACGAACTTCCACCACACTCACAACTGGCTTTTCCACACTCCTACAAGATGTTATTCCTCCTTGCCCTATACACGAAATCACTGCTTCCCTGTCTTCATCAACATTTAACAACTCATCAAAATATTCCCTCCATCTTCCCGATACCTCTAACTCTCCATTTAATAACTCTCCTCTCCTATTTTTAACTGTCAAATCCATTTGTTCCCTAGGCTTCCTCAACTTATTAATCTCACTCCAAAACTTTTTCTTATTTTCAACAAAATTTGTTGATAACATCTCACCCACTCTCTCATTTGCTCTTTTTTTACATTGCTTCACCACTCTCTTAACCTCTCTTTTTCTCTCCATATACTCTTCCCTCCTTGCATCACTTCTACTTTGTAAAAACCTCTCATATGCTAACTTTTTCTCCCTTACTACTCTCTTTACATCATCATTCCACCGATCGCTCTTCTTCCTTCCCGCACCCACTCGCCTGTAACCACAAACTTCTGCTGAACACTCTAACACTACATTTTTAAATCTACCCCATACATCTTCGACCCCATTGCCTACACTCTCACTAACCCATCTATCCTCCAATAGTTGTTTATATCTTACCCTAACTGCCTCCTCTTTTAGTTTATAAACCTTCACCTCTCTCTTACTTACTGCTTCTATTTTCCTTGTATCCCATCTACCTTTTACTCCCACTGTAGCTATAACTAAAAAGTGATCTGATATATCTGTGGCCCCTCTATAAACATGTACATCCTGAAGTCTACTCAACAGTCTTTTATCTACCAATACATAGTCCAACAAACTACAGTGGTACCCCGACTTACGATATTTTTTCATTCCAGAATGCTGTTCAAGTGCCATTACCAAACGAATTTATCTCCATAAGAAATGATGTAAAATAGACTAGTCCTTTTAGACCCCCAAAATTACACTTACAAAAGCATTTAAAAAAAATCAACTTACATAAAAGGGTGTGTTTGGGGACCATCGTAAGTCGGGGTACCACTGTACTGTCATTACGCCCTACATCATATCTTGTATACTTATTTATCCTCTTTTTCTTAAAATATGTATTACCTATAACTAAACCCCTTTCTATACAAAGTTCAATCAAAGGGCTCCCATTATCATTTACACCTGGCACCCCAAACTTACCTACCACACCCTCTCTACATGTTTCTCCTACTTTAGCATTTAGGTCCCCTACCACAATTACTCTCTCACTTGGTTCAAAAGTTCCTATACATTCGCTTAACATCTCCCAAAATCTCTCTCTCTCCTCTACACTCCTCTCTTCTCCAGGTGCATACACGCTTATTATGACCCACTTTTCGCATCCGACCCTTATTTTAATCCACATAATCCTTGAATTTACACATTTATATTCCCTCTTCTCCTTCCATAACTGATCCTTCAACATTATTGCTACCCCTTCCTTAGCTCTAACTCTCTCAGATACTCCTGACTTAATCCCATTTATTTCTCCCCACTGAAACTCGGTAAGTACTGATCGCAAAAAAAAATTTTTAGGATAAAAACAATCAGAAAAATAATCTAAACATTTTGATAAGAATTTTTTTTTTTCGAATATTTTGCGACAACAGGAGAGCACTCAGGATTAGGGGTTGTGACAGTCAAAGGGTTAAGACACTTAAGCAACATTTGGAAAGCTTTATTGAAGAAACTTTCTACAAGATTGATGGACTGAACACATCGACTCCAGGCCGAGGGACTGATTACCTCAAACTCTTCCTCTCCTTACAACTTTCTGCTTTGTATTGGAGTGATGAAGCCATTGTATGGCAAAACGTTTCTTCAATAACAATTCTCAAATGTTGCTTAAGTGTCTTAATCTCCAACTTGTCGGTTTTCGAAACCATTTGTCACACATGGAGGGAAGGACTGAGAGTCACAGACACCACAGAACATGGAGGAAAGGACTGAGAGTCACAGACACCACAGAACATGGAGGGAAGGAAAGTGAGAGTCAGAGACACCACAAAACATGGAGGGAAGGAAAGTGAGAGCCACAGAACATAGAGGAAGAGAGTTGGGATGGATGGAAGGATGCTTAGAGTTTTGGAGACAATTATTATTATTTCATTTATGAGGGGAAGCACTGAATTCAGGTAATGATGTCAGGTCTAATTACTTGGATCAAGAGCCCCTTACTGGCATCAAGAAACTTCCTTTGAGAGGAGAGATCTGAAGAGCACTTAGACCTGGTAGATCACTCAGTGCTCTACAGGTAAGAACATAAGAATGGAGGAACACTGCAGCAGGCCTACTGGCCCCTACTAGGCAGGTCCTTCTCAAAACCAACCATTCCCACCCACCCAACTGAAGGAACTGCAGCACCAGGTCCATCACCAGGGTACTATTGAAAGAGGAAGGAAATCTATAATCATTGCACTAGTGTACTGGAATCTAACTTCACTTCCTGCATGTTCTTCAAATTTACACAAGAAATTATTTGAGTATCGCTTGTCAGGCAAGTAGGTGTTGCATGTACGTACAACACAAGTTAAAACCTCTACTCCACTTATCCCCAAACTGTTCACAGACCAGGTCACAAGTACAGGTCTTCTTCTTTCAACAAACTGGCCGTATCCCACCAAGGCGGGGTGGCCCAAAAAGAAAAACTAAAGCTTCCCGTTTTAAATTTAGTAATATACAGTATACAGGTGTTACTGACCCCTTGCTCCCGGCAACTAACTATATACCAGTACTGAAAAATAAATAAATGAACACAAGTTATGGACTTGCTGTCTTCATGCTGGGTAATTATCTCAAGTTTCAATTCCAAAGTAATTGCTTGTGCACCATCATAAAAACGAAATATCTTAAGTCGAACCATCTTAAGTCGAAGAGCACCTGTACCAGATGGAGGCCCAAGCCTCCAGTACTCCTTTCATTGAATAACCCACATGAGATGAACCAAAGTTCAATCCTGGGTGAGAAGACTTATGAGCAAGTATCCTTACACCTGCTGACCCCAGTCACTCAGCAGAAAATGGGTACCCAAGTGTTAGTCAACTGCTGTAGGTGGCATCCTGGGGAGTGGCTGTATAACTTAGATAAGGCTGGGCTGAAACAGTAACAGCTCTTAACCTAAAAAATAAACAATGAAAAAACTTACGGTGTAGGAACAGATGCTTTGAGCTGTCACCATTCCTATTGATCATTTACAGTGGACCCTCGGTTTTCATACAGCTCCCAACTCAAACAATTATGTAAGTGTATTTTTGTAAGTGCTTTTGTAAGTGTATTTTTGGGGGTCTGAAACAGACTAATCTAATTTACATTCGTCCTTATGGGAACAAATTTGTTCAATAACGGCACTCGAACAGCATTCTGGAAAGAATTATCGACGAAAACCGAGGGTCCACTGTAGTTCAAACAGAAGAATTATGGTCTATAAAAATAAAAGAATGTTGTACTTCTTACTGATAGCAGCATCAAAAAGAATGTTGTACTTCTTAACTTAATAGCCACATCAGAAATATTGTACTTCCTACTTGATAGCAGCATCAATGAGGTGTTGGTGGTCGTTGTGCTTGGTGCGCAAGGCTGTAGCAAAGGCCAGCTTTTCTCCATGCTCAGTCAAAACAATCCTTGTCAACACCCGAGTCTCCTCTACGATGCCCACACTTAAACGCTGCCACAGTCCCGTCTGCAACAATTACAAAATATAGTATATCCTGTGGCATATAGAAAAAAAAATTCCATATGTATCTCTAATCAATAACTACTGAATGCAAACATAACATTTAAAATTGGTACAAAAAATAATACTGCACTAAAATTAAAGTAAAATTTCTCAAAATGCTAATAGCATTACACACACAACACGAACATAGAAGAGAGGAGCTTACGACGACGTTTTGGTCCGACTTGGACCATTTACAAAGTCACACTAACACAAAGAACAGGTAGAAGGGGTTATATATAGGCCAGCAGACAGGGAAGGGCACAAGAAAGTGGTGGAGGAGTAATAAAGGAAGTAGTAGTAGTGGAGTCAGTCATATTCTAGGAAAGATGAACACTGCAATAAAGCTGGCGGCCCGCATGAGTTAAGGACAAGAACACAGAGGGGAAAAAAAATAAAAATAAAATAAAGAAAACCCAGAGGAGAAAGAAGGAAGAGGAGAAGGGGAAAGAGATAGAAAGGGAAAGAGATAGAAGGGGAAGGAATCAGGTTAAGTCACGGGTGTTCTGAAGTTCGGAGCATTTAACAATGTAATGGGAGAGGAAAACATCTACAGAGACAAAGCCAGGGCTAAGGTTCATACAGGGAAAGTAGTGTATAAGGGAGGATTCAACCAGACAGCGACTGTGAAAGTTGGACATAGGGTAGACAGTTTTAGCAGAAGACCAAACAATAGGATGACTGTGATCTCTGACATGACAGAAAAGAGCATTATTGGTGTCGGCAAGCCTAACACTATTTTTGTGCTCCCTAAGTCTGTCAGAAAGAGATCGGCCAGTTTCTCCAAGGTACTGAAGAGGACAGGAGGAGCAAGAAATAGAGTAGACACCAGGAGAATCTATAGAGGGAGGGGAGGTATGAACTAGATTAGTGCAAAGAGTGTTAGTCTGGCGAAAGGTAAGTTTGATGTTTAAGGAACGGAGAGAGTTGTTGAGATTATAGAGACCAGAGATGTAGGGAAGGCAGAGGACAGGAGAGTTTCCAGGAGTAGGGGGTTTAGGAGAGAAGAAAGTCCGTTTGGCACGAGAGAAAGCAGAGTCTATGAAATGGGAAGGGTAGCCAAGATGGGAAAATGAATTATGAAGAGTGGAAATTTCTGCTTCAAGGAACTGAGGATCACAAATGCGGAGAGTACGGAGAAAGAGGGAGATAAGAACACTTTTCTTGACAGAGGATGCATGATAAGAAAAGTTGTGAATATACATGCCACTGTGCATAGGCTTGTGGTACACAGAAAAGGCAAAACCTATAACTGAGCGGTGGACATGAACATCAAGGAAAGGAAGCAAAGAATTAGATTCCCAATCAGCTTTAAACTTAATGGAAGGGGCAAGATTATTAAGGGCATCAAGAAACGTCGTCGTAAGCTCCTCTCTTCTATGTGCGGGTTGTATGTGTATTGTTCCAGTCACGGTATTGTGCCTTTTGTTGTTACTAATAGCATTAGTTAAAAATGATATAGACCAGGGAACTGGAAGCCAGCTGGAAACTGGCACTCAGTCTACCTCTCTTGTTGTACACAGAATTGCAGTTAAATGCATAAGAAATCCTACTTAATGATTATGTACATGTATGGTATACGAAACCAACAGGATGAAGAATTAGACATGTGCAACATCTGGGTATCTTTATTGCAAATGTTTTGCCATCTAGTGACTATCAATACGTACACATTCAAGGACAATATTGTGTCCTTGAATTTGTATTGATAAAGCCACGGGTTTTTGTCATTTAGAGAGAATGAAACAAAGTAGAATGACTTGGAGAGCATATAAATCTGTAGGGGAAGGTGGGGTAGGGGTCATCCCCGAAAAGGTTGGAGGGAGGGGGTAAAGGAGGTTCTGTGGGCAAGGGGCTTGGACTTCCAGCAAGAATGCGTAAGTGTGTTAGATAGGAGTGAATGGAGACAAATGGTTTTTGGAACCTGACGAGCTGTTGGAGTGTGAGCAGGGTAATATTTTGTGAAGGGATTCAGGGAAACCAGTTAGCCAGATTTGAGTCCTGGAAATATGAAGTACAATGCCTGCACTTTAAAGGCGGGGTTTGGGATATTGGCAGTTTGGAGGTACATACATCTAAACTGTCGTATCTAAGCAGCTCTGCAGAGACAGTGATTATGTATGAGTGATGGTGAAAGTGTTGAATGATTTAAGTTTTTTTTCATTCTTTTTGGGTCACCCTGCCTCGGTGGGAAACGGCCGTGTTAAAAAAAATCCAGTTATGAAACTATTGGGAATAAAGTCACAATACCATGACTGGAATAATACACAAATAACCCGTGCATATTAGAATGAAACTTATGACTGTGTGTGACTAGTTAATGGTCCAAGTTGAACCAAAGCGTTGTCACTCCTGCGTGCGGGTAATCTGTGAAAGAAACTCTTGGTTTCGGCAGCAGTCATCCATACTGGTCACTAATTAGATGTTGATATGTTTCTCACTCAAGGCAGCATTTACAGGCAGGTATCCCGCTTTGCAGTGCTCCACTTTAGAGCACTTTGCTAATGCAGCGGTTTTCAATTATAGCCAGTCTTCATTTATTAAGACTTCCTACAATAAATATATTCACCACTCACTATAAGCTAAGGACGAAAATATTTTAAGGTAAGTAATGTGTGTACTGTATATGCATTTTTTTAGACCTAGCTCTATTGCTCACTTAATATATGATAGTGTAAACATGTTATCAGGCTTTTATATGCATTTGAAAGTGAAAAAAGACCATTTCACTTTACATCTACATGATGTACCTGGTGTAGAAATGTTATGAAATACTGATGAGCCATAGTCTTGTCTCTCAGCTGGTTCAGAATAAGGAGAGACATGGGTGCCCCCGTTCCTCCTGCCTGGTTACTCTCGGCCCACCGAGGGTCAGTGGCGGGCGAGTCGTCCAACAAGTTGGTAGATAGCTGGATCACCGTGGCATCCAAATTGGTGTTGTCAGACCCAGGGAAAAGCTCATCTAGGATGGCCTGTAAAGGAATGAATGGTTATAGAAAACTGCACCAGCTGGTCTTGACCACATGCAACTGGATAACAATGGAAAGGATACCATATACAGTGGTACCTCGAGTTACGATATTTTTTCGTTCGAGAATGCTGTTCAAGTGCCATTACCAAACGAATTTATCCCCATAAGGAATAATGTAAAATAGACTATTCCTTTTACACCCCCAAAAATATACCTACAAAAGCATTTAAAAAAAAGAACTTACATAAAAGGGCGATTTTGGGGACCATCGTAACTCGAGGTACCACTGTACTGTACAGGTGCTTCTTGACTTACAACGGGGTTAGGTTCCATTAAACCTACCCAGAGTCTACCTGGAGGGAGTTTCAGGGATCAATGCCCCTGCGGTCCAGTCCTTGATATGATAAATAAGTAAATAAATAACTATTGCCACTGAATAAGGAAATAAACAATACTGTAAATAATTAAATACCAGAACTGGTAAGTAAATAAATGTAAATAAGTTGATCCTATCAATAAATGTACAGTACATACAGTACAGAATGTAAAGTCGAAATATCATGAGTGAAATCATCCTAAAGTGAGGCTCATCTGTACAGTAAACTCTCATACTAAGTTCTTGTATATAGTGTGATTTTGTGTGAATGTGACTGACAAAGTTTATCCAAAATTGAATAGCACTTACTATGAACTTCTTGCCACACACTATTCAATTATTTATGCCCTTTTCAATTGCATTTAGAAAAGAAATACACTATAGTATATAAACAGAGGAGGTTTATAAGTAAGCTGACTGTACTACTGCAATATCTTTAGAAAATGACAATGTTAATCAAACAGCAGCAAAAATGTATACTTGAAAGTCTTCAAAAACTTGTCAGATACATACACTTTATTTCCAGTCAAAAACATAAATCACATAATAAAAATATTACTCTAAACAACCTTTTGTTAAGCACAACAAAGGCTTAAAAATATGGTTTACTAAAATAGTAATGGAACTATTCATAGCATATACGTACAGTGGACCCTCGGATTATGTCGTTATTTCATTCCAGAATGCTGTTCAAGAGCCGTTACCAAACGAATTTGTTCCCATAAGGAATAATGTAAATTAAATTAATCCTTTTAGACCCCCAAAAATACACTAACAAAAGCACGTACAAAAATACTCTTACATAATTGTTCGAGTTTGAAGCAGTACGTAATCCGGGGGTTCACTGTACGTACAGTGGTACCTCGACTTACGAGCAGCTCCCAACTCGAACAATTATGTAAGTGTATTTCTGTAAGTGCTTTTGTAAGTGGAATTTTGGGGGTCTGAAACAGATTAATCTAATTTACATTATTCCTTATGGGAACAAATTTGTTTAGTATCGGCACTCAAACAGCCTTCTGAAACTAATTAAGCTCATAACTCAAGATACACTGTATTTACATAAGTGTACACAAGTGCATCATACCTTCACTTTTATTTTTAGGTCACTCCTGCTTCAGTGGGATACGGCCAGTTAAAAAAAAAGTGTATCATATATTTATGTCACTCTGGCTCTCATCTCTAAACTGCCATCACTGTCTGCCTGTGCCACAACTTTATCATTTTAATAATTCATGCAACAGATTACAGTAAACATATGATACAACAATATGCACAATAACCACTGTGAAACAAGTAGTGAATTCCAAGAGCTTTCATAATTTCTCACATAATCAAGGAACTGTAAAGGCTTATAAGGCTGAGATATCACCTCACATATGACCTTACACCTGACCCAGCATGGGAGTGTATTAGATTTTATTAGATCACATGTCAAGTGAAATTTATGAGTGTTAAGCGTTAAACCCATGTGAATCATACAGTGCAAGACGTGGTGGCTCAATCCTCTTTCTCCTGAGCACGAGACAAATGCGCTTCCTATTTCTACTCACCTAGTTGGCCAGAACTTTAGAAAATGTAAAACAAGTACAGTGGACCCCCGGAAATCGTACTGCTCCCAACTCGAACAATTATGTAAGTGTATTTTTGTAAGTGCTTTTGTAAGTGTATTTTTGGGGGTCTGAAACGGACTAATCTAATTTACATTTGTCCTTATGGGAACAAATTTGTTTGGTAATGGCACTAGAACAGCATTCTGGAATGAATTATGTCCGATTTCCGGGGGTCCACTGTACTGAAGAACTTACAAATTCAAGGAGGAAAAGAATATGGACAATGTTTAGGAAGTATCACCTGAGCTTGTGGAATGTTACTCTTGTTGAAGTGAAGGAAGGCTGCCTGAAGTCTGGCAGTGTAGTCATGACTGGAGGTGATGGCATCCAGTCCCATACTGCTGATGTTTAAGGCTTCACACAGTCTTGATGTGTCCTCTGCTGTACTCTCGTTCATCAACACTCTGATGACCAGTTATAAATGTCACTCATTAGACCAGAATACCCCATGGGGAAGTGGAGAAGAATCCTTCCTCTGTAAGCCATGCGTGTCGTAAGCAGTGACTAAAATGCCGGGAGGAAGGTGCTAGTAACCCCTTCTGTATAAATTACTAAATGTAAAAATAAAAACTTGTTTCTTCATTTTTGGGTCACCCTGCCTTGGTGGGAGACAGCTGGTGCTAAAAAAAATTAACCGAGTGTTCAATTTTGATAATCTGAAATTACTGAGCTTATCCATTAACAATCCAGTGTAGGTACTGCACATGCCTTATGCATAAAAAAACAGCCTCTAGAAAAGCAATAAAAGTTTTATGCAATCACTTTTATTTTTAACACATTGGCCATCTCACACCAAAGGTGATGAAATATATTCACCATCATTCATTCAGTCACCATCCTGGCAGAAGCATGTTGACATCACAATTCAGATGACCCTCTGCACTGCATAATTCTTCTTTTCTTCTTTCAACAAACTGGCCGTTTCCCACCGAGGCAGGATGGCCCAAAAAAAAAAAAAAGTTTCTCTTTTTAACTTTAGTAATGTGTACAGGAAAAGGGCTACTAGCCCCTTGCTCCCGGCATTTTAGTCAACTCTTACGACACGCATGGCTTACGGAGGAAAAATTCTGTTCCACTTCCCCATGGAGATAAGAGGAAATAAACAAGAACAAGAACTAGCAAGGAAATAGAAGAAAACCCAGAGGGGTGTGTACGTATATATATATGCTTGTACATGCATGTGTAGTGTGACCTAAGTGTAAGTAGAAATAGCAAGACGTACCTGAAATCTTGCAAGCTTATGAGACAGAAAAAAGACCAGCAATTCTACTGCATAATTATCTGCATAATTTATTTCTTAAATCCTTTTCATAGCTTTTACCTAGACTTCAAATTCAAATTTTTATTTCCTTGCAAGTTTACACTGAGATTATATAATTACAGTAATGAGTTGCAGTCCAAAGAGAGCCACTATCATGCCATGGCATTATGAGAAGACTAAATTTAATGGCTTACAGACTACTTAATACTGTACTAGAGAAATTGATCATAGTTTGTTTGATTGTACATCTGTTTCTAATTATAGCAGACAGCAAGTTTACTCAAATTAACAATTTGGGGATATAACATCTATTATCCAGAGAGCTGAGGAGGGGTTGGTGAGGTGGTTTGGACATGTAGAGAGAATAGAACGAGACAGAATGACTTGGAGAGGGTATAAATCTGTAGTGGAGGGAAGGCGGGGTAGGGGTCGGCCTAGGAAAGGTTGGAGGGAGGGGGTAAAGGAGGTTTTGTGTGTGAGGGGCTTGGACTTCCAGCAAACATGTGTCAGCATATTTGATAGGAGTGAATGGAGACAAATGGTTTTTAATACTTGACATGCTGTTGGAGTGTGAGCAAAGTAACATTTATGAAGGGATTCAGGGAAACCGGCAGGCCGGACTTGAGTCCTGGAGATGGGAAGTACAGTGTCTGCACTCTGAAGGAGGGGTGTTAATGTTGCAGTTTTATAACTGTAGTGTAAAGCACCCCTCTGGCAAGACAGTGATGGAGTGAATGATGATGAAAGTTTTTCTTTTTCGGGCCACCCTGCCTTGGTGGGAATTGGCCGATGTGTTAATAAAATAAAATAACATTGGGATAATTTGAAAGTATTTTGCATACTTATATTATGCATATTTATATTAATACATAAAAACATAAGAAAGAAGGAACACTGCAGCAGGCCTACTGGCCCATGTGAGGCAGGTTCAAGTCACCTCCCGGCTTAAACCAATGACCCACCTAGTCAGGTCAAGTCACATGTGCATTGTGTATGTGTGCATTGTACATGCACTGCATCTATGTGCACTGTGTATATGTGCATTGTGAACATATAAACAAATATACATGAGACTGGTGGTGAAAATCACGATTGGTATTGTAACTGCTGTAATACGTATTTTAAATTAATGCATTATCAATAACAGTCTTTCTCTTGTGTTGTAAAGAAACAAACTTTCAACTGGAAGGCTGTCAAAACTTTCAATTAAAAGTGTAGAGTTATTACTAACAGACAACTAACTTCAAACTTTCCAAGCAGCCAGGTTGTGGTGTCCACACTAAAATGCATGCCGCCACAACCATCGACTTGAGTGGCTGAAAAGTCAACCAGGAAGTCTAGGAGAAAAAATGATGACGATGTTTTGGTCCCACTTGAACCATTAACCAAAATATCGTTGTTTTCCTCCTGTGTGCGGGTTATTTGTGAATTGTTCCAGTCACAATATTGTGACTTTTTATTCTTTAGTTCGGCACATTGTAATCCACAGACTGCAGGATGATCCCTAAAAGGTATATACAGTGGTACCCCGAGTTTTGTACAGCTCCCAACTTGAACAATTATGTAAGTGCATTATTGTAAGTGCATTTTTGGGGGTCTGAAACGGACTAATCTAATTTACATTATTCCTTATGGGAACAAATTCGTTCGGTAACGGCACTCGAACAGCCTTCTGGAACAAATTATGGCCAAAACTCGGGGTACCACTGTAATAATATAATCAGCTTACCCTGATTGGTTGAGGTGCTGATTGGCAGAAATGGAGACAATGCCATGATTTGCAGAAAAAAACAAAGGAAGGCCCTTAGAGCGGCCTACCCCAAGGATGCTGTCTCCGGCCCCGGAGAATTCCACACGGTCTCCACTATCACCTTCCCCCACCGCTGAAATATAACCAAATTTCATCAGCCGGATCTTACACTAAACTTCTATTAAATAGGTGGGTGGGAATAGTTGGGATAGAGAAGGACCTGCCTTGTATAGGTCAGTAGGCCTACTGCAGTGGTCCTCCATTCTTACGTCCTTAATACTACTTGCCATAAACTCCTAGATAAATAATAGACAAGACAGTCTTCAGCATTATTATTTTTTATTAACACATCGGCCATTTCCCACCTAGGCAGGGTGGCCCAAAAAAGAAAAACTTTCACCATCATTCACTCCATCCCTGTCTTGCCAGAGGCATGCTTACACTGGTTATAAAACTGCAACATTAACACCCCTCCTTCAGAGTGCTGGCACTGTACTTCCAATCTCTAGGAATCAAGACCGGCCTGCTGGTTTCCTTGAATCCCTTCATAAATGTTACCTTCCTTACACTCCTTTAGCATGTGGTACACAAATATAACATTAACACTTGTATAATACAACATACTGTACAGGACCAAAAAAGTAAGTGAAGAAATATGCACATTATTAAGTTTTAAACTGAAAGTAAGTCTAATAACAGCACTTGCTGAACTGTGAAGTACTATACTGTACCTGTATATGAATTCACAGCTCAACACAAATCCAAATATAATTGTAAATTTTAGAATGCAAAGAACTTTAAGAAAGGCCCACAAAAGGCACAATAACCAACCTGAAACACAGAGCACTGTGTTTTTATTATAAATGTAGGCAGTGTTGAAGCACAGTATAAACCGCTGGGCCAAGAGCACATTCTCTGCAGATTCCTGGTAGTATTCAGAGTGTTTCAACACAGAGAAGTTGCTCACCGTCAAAGGGGGACTATTGCCACCGGTTTCCATCGTAGCTACAGGTAGAGAAAAATTCAATTTTATTTTTCCACTGTGGCAAGGAGACTACAATAATCAAATATATTAGAACTGTGGATAAAGGATAATTATTTTCTACCATGGCAAGAAGACAAACTCCTATAAAGGTGCTAAACAACTAAATGCCTTATCCAAGTGGTTTCAAAACTTCAATGCTGGTGTACCTTATTTTGAGAAATGCGTGGATAAGTGTACAAGTGCACAAGTGTTCGCAATAAAGCGAACATAATCCCTGGCTTCATATCAAGAAGCATAAATAACAGGAGTCCTCACGTTGCTCTTCAACTCTTATATATCTTTGGTTAGGTCTCATTTAGATTATGCTGCACAGTTCTGGTCACCGTATTACAGAATGGATATAAATGCTCTGGAAAACATACAAAGGAGGATGACAAAGTTGATCCCATGTATCAGAAATCTTCAATATGAGGATAGACTGAGGGCCCTGAATCTGCACTCTCTAGAAAGGCGTAGAATTAGGGATGATATGATCGAGGGGAAAAGGGTGAGTGGAGCACTTCGGAGTCTGTGGAGACAAAGAACCTTGTCCATGGAAGTAAAGAGGGGAATGTATGAGAGTATAGTTATACCAACACTCTTATATGGGTGTGAAGCATGGGTGATGAATGTTGCAATGAGGAGAAGGCTGGAGGCAGTGGAGATGTCATGTCTGAGGTCAATGTGTGGTGTGAATATAATGCAGAGAATTCGGAGTTTGGAAATTAGGAGGAGGTGCGGGATTACCAAAACTATTATCCAGAAAGCTGAGGAGGGGTTGTTGAGGTGGTTCAGACATGTAGAGAGAATGGAACAAGACAGAATGACTTCGAGAGAGTATAAATCTGTAGTGGAGGGAAGGCGGGGTAGGGGTCGGCCTAGGAAAGGTTGGAGGGAGGGGGTAAAGGAGGTTTTGTGTGCGAGGGGCTTGGATTTCCAGCAAGCATGTGTGAGTGTATTTGATAGGAGTGAATGGAGACAAATGGTTTTTAATACTTGATGTGTTGTTGGAGTGTGAGCAAAGTAATATTTATGAAGGGATTCAGGGAAACTGGCAGGCCGGACTTGAGTCCTGGAGATGGGAAGTACAGTGTCTGCACTCTGAAGGAGGGGTGTTAATGTTGCAGTTTTATAACTGTAGTGTAAAGCACCCCTCTGGCAAGACAGTGATGGAGCGAATGATGATGAAAGTTTTTCTTTTTCAGGCCACCCTGCCTTGGTGGAAATCGGCTGATGTGTTAAAAAAAAAAAAAATAATGATCGAGGTGTATAAATGGAAAACAGGAATAAACAAAGGGAATGTAAATAGCGTGCTAAAAATATCTAGCCAAGACAGGACTCGAAGCAATGGTTTTAAGTTGGAAAAATTCAGATTCAGGAAGGATATAGGAAAAGATAACCCAAAAAGTCACTGACTCATTTCCCCTGGGGTCCTTGATCATTAGGTTAGCATAGGCACAACTGTAACCACAAATGCAAGTTTTTACAGACGTATCTCCTGCAAGCATGGCCGTAATAAACTAGCTCAAATCCCTTCAAAGCCGTAAAAAAAAGTCCTGCACATGTCAAAGCCTGTCATAGCATGAGCCAGTTCAAGAAGAGAGCCAAAGGGTACCTAATGAATGTAGCAACAGAAAGGGAGGAGAGTGATTGCTTGTATAGCAACATAACACCATAGCAATCACATCTGCTAGAAAAATGACAGGATGGATAATGAGAACCTTCAAAACCAGGGATGCCAAGCCTATGTTGACACTTTTCAGGTCGCTTGTTCTATCTAGGCTGGAATATTGCTGCACACTAACTGCACCTTTCAAGGCAGGTGAAATTGCTGACCTTGAAAATGTGCAGAGAACCTTCATGGCACGCATAAATGCGATAAACCACCTTAATTACTGGGAACGCTTGAAGTTCCTAAACATGTATTCCCTAGAATGCAGGCGGGAGAGATACATTATTATATACATACACGTGGAAAATTCTAGAGGGATTAGTACCAAACTTGCACACGAAAGTCACTCCCTACGAAAACAAAAGACTTGGCAGGCGATGTAATATCCCCCCAATGAAGAGCAGGGGTGCCATTAGCACGTTGAGAGACAACACAATAAGTGTCAGAGGCCCAAGACTGTTCAACTGCCTCCCAGCATACATCAGGGGGATTACCAATAAACCCCTGGCTGTCTTCAAGCAGGCACTGGACAGGCACCTAAAGTCGGTACCTGACCAGCCAGGCTGTGGTTCATACGTTGGACTGCGTGCAGCCAGCAGTAACAGCCTGGTTGATCAGGCTCTGATCCAACATGAGGCCTGGTCACAGACCGGGCCGCAGGGGCGTTGACCCCTGGAACTCTCTCCAGGTATACTCCAGGTATACATGTACCTACTACTGTGATCCGATCCTCTCTTTATGTTAGTGTAAATAACTCGGTTTACCTTATTCCTAGTTTATCTCATTTTATTGTAACTGCTTTTCTTATGGTAAAGTTAGTTTGCTGTTTTAACTTTTAAGGTTTAGATAAGATATTAGAAGGATCCCAATGGAAATGTCAGACTTTTTTGGGCTAACCTGGTGGGTAATCTACATATACATATGCTGCTATGCATGATAATTAATGAAACTGTATTTATGTACACCTGTACCTGAATAAATTTATTTTGTATAGCCATAATAAGATATTATCTCCTTCATAGTATAATAATAAGGTATTAAAAGGACCCCAATGGAATAGAAAGTAAGTACAGTGGACCCCCGGTTTTCGTTATTTTTTCGTTCCAGAATGCTGTTCAAGTGCCGTTACCAAACGAATTTATTCCCACAAGGAATAATATAAAGTAGACTAGTTCTTTTAGACCACCAAAAATACATTTACAAAAGCATTTAAAAAAATACACTTACATAAAAGGGCGAGTTTGGAGCAGGACGAACACCGGGGGGTCCACGGTTTACGATAATCTCCAAACTCACCCTTTTATGTAAGTTTATTTTTGTAAGTGCTTTTGTAAGTGTAATTTTGGGGGTCTAAAAGGACTAATCTAATTTACATTATTCCTTACAGGAATAAATTCGTTCAGTAATGGCACTTGAACAGCATTCTTGAACGAACAAATAACGTAATCCAAGGGTCCACTGTATGTAATTAAGTTTATTCAGGTATACATAAATACAGTTACATAGCTTATCATACATAGCAGCATATGTGTAGAGAACCTAGGATAACCCAAAAAAGCCAAACTGACTTATTTCCATTGAAAGAAGTCACTGACGTTTTTGGGTTATCCCAGGTTCTCTACACATATGCTGCTATGTATGATAATCTATGTAACTGTATTTGTGTATACCTGAATAAACTTACCATGGAAAAAAAAAAACTTTCATAAATGGCGCGCATTTAGTTGTGATGATCGTCGTCAGGTGGCAGCAGCAGCGACGCCTCAGTTTGTAAACACTGACACTCAGCTGATTATTCCTTCACTATTGTCCAGGTTAAACTGACTATTTTCACAAACTTTTCTCTTACATTCCTTTGCTGAGTTCATTAATCACATTAGTGTTCATGCTATGGTGATATATTATCAACCTTCAACCTATAATAACCTTACAGAGTCAAATACTATATTTCCATTTTTTGATCGACTTATTTTCGTTCGATTTTAAAACTTTTATATTAAATATTTTACACTGTTTCATCATACGCCAATGGCACGAGCATAGCAACAAATATTAATAATTTTAAACTGGATGGATATTCCATGTTAGGTCCTCAAAATCTGGTTGATTATCCCAGTTGTCTCACCGACCTTAAGTTCTCAATATCAGGAGAAGTCGCCGATATTTTTCACAATGGTGAAAATATTGGCGTAAATTTTGAGAATGTAATGGCCAACACTAACATAACATAACCTTTGACCTATACTGTTGCTGGATATAACTCGTGGATATACGTACTTGGTTATCTTGTAAGAAGTCATGACCCGTGGCTTGGTTGGTAGTGCACTTGTCTTACACACTGAGTGTCTGGGGTTCAATCCCCGGTACGTGTGGAAATGTTGGGCATGTTTCCATATACCTGCTGACACTGTTCACCTAGCAGTAAGTAGGTACCTGGGTATTAGTTACCTTACACCTGCTGTCACTGTTCACCTAGCAGTAAGTAGGTACCTGGGTATTAGTTACCTTACACCTGCTGTCACTGTTCACCTAGCAATAAGTGGGTACCTGGGTGTTAATGGCCAATTGTGGGTGGCATCCTGGGGGACAATATTAAAGTACCACAATGGAAATATGACAGTCCTGGATGATGCACTGACTTTATTGGGTTATCCTGGGTGGCTAACCCTCCCTACCCTGGGTGGCTAACCCTCCCTACCCTGGGTTATCCTGGGTGGCTAACCCTCCCTACCCTGGGTTATCCTGGGTGGCTAACCCTCCCTACCCTGGGTTATCCTGGGTGGCTAACCCTCCCTACCCTGGGTTATCCTGGGTGGCTAACCCTCCCTACCCTGGGTTATCCTGGGTGGCTAACCCTCCTACCCTGGGTTATCCTGGGTGGCTAACCCTCCCTACCCTGGGTTATCCTGGGTGGCTAACCCTCCCTACCCTGGGTTATCCTGGGTGGCTAACCCTCCCTACCCTGGGTTATCCTGGGTGGCTAACCCTCCCCACCCTGGGTTATCCTGGGTGGCTAACCCTCCCTACCCTGGGTTATCTGGTGGCTAACCCTCCCTACCCTGGGTACTGGGTGCTAACCCTCCCTACCCTGGGTTATCCTGGGTGGCTAACCCTCCCTACCCTGGGTGCTAACCTCCCTACCCTGGGTGGCTAACCCTCCCTACCCTGGGTTATCCTGGGTGGCTAACCCTCCCTACCCTGGGTTATCCTGGGTGGCTAACCCTCCCTACCCTGGGTTATCCTGGGTGGCTAACCCTCCCTACCCTGGGTTATCCTGGGTGGCTAACCCTCCCTACCCTGGGTTATCCTGGGTGGCTAACCCTCCCTACCCTGGGTTATCCTGGGTGGCTAACCCTCCCTACCCTGGGTTATCCTGGGTGGCTAACCCTCCCTACCCTGGGTTATCCTGGGTGGCTAACCCTCCCTACCCTGGGTTATCCTGGGTGGCTAACCCTCCCTACCCTGGGTTATCCTGGGTGGCTAACCCTCCCTACCCTGGGTTATCCTGGGTGGCTAACCCTCCCTACCCTGGGTTATCCTGGGTGGCTAACCCTCCCTACCCTGGGTTATCCTGGGTGGCTAACCCTCCCTACCCTGGGTTATCCTGGGTGGCTAACCCTCCCTACCCTGGGTTATCCTGGGTGGCTAACCCTCCTACCCTGGGTTATCCTGGGTGGCTAACCCTCCTACCCTGGGTTATCCTGGGTGGCTAACCCTCCCTACCCTGGGTTATCCTGGGTGGCTAACCCTCCCTACCCTGGGTTATCCTGGGTGGCTAACCCTCCTACCCTGGGTTATCCTGGGTGGCTAACCCTCCCTACCCTGGGTTATCCTGGTGGCTAACCTCCCTACCCTGGGTGGCTAACCCTCCTACCCTGGGTTATCCTGGGTGGCTAACCCTCCCTACCCTGGGTTATCCTGGGTGGCTAACCCTCCCTACCCTGGGTTATCCTGGGTGGCTAACCCTCCCTACCCTGGGTTATCCTGGGTGGCTAACCCTCCCTACCCTGGGTTATCCTGGGTGGCTAACCCTCCCTACCCTGGGTTATCCTGGGTGGCTAACCCTCCCTACCCTGGGTTATCCTGGGTGGCTAACCCTCCTACCCTGGGTTATCTGGGTGGCTAACCCTCCCTACCCTGGGTTATCCTGGGTGGCTAACCCTCCCTACCCTGGGTTATCCTGGGTGGCTAACCCTCCCTACCCTGGGTTATCCTGGGTGGCTAACCCTCCCTACCCTGGGTTATCCTGGGTGGCTAACCCTCCCTACCCTGGGTTATCCTGGGTGGCTAACCCTCCCTACCCTGGGTTATCCTGGGTGGCTAACCCTCCCTACCCTGGGTTATCCTGGGTGATTAACCTTCCCTACCCTGGGTGGCTAACCCTCCCTACCCTGGGTGGCTAACCCTCCCTACCCTGGGTGGCTAACCCTCCCTACCCTGGGTGGCTAACCCTCCCTACCCTGGGTGGCTAACCCTCCCTACCCTGGGTGGCTAACCCTCCCTACCCTGGGTGGCTAACCCTCCCTACCCTGGGTGGCTAACCCTCCCTTCCCTGGGTGGCTAACCCTCCCTACCCCAGTTGTTTTCCACCAAGGTAGGATGACCCAAAAAACAAGAAACTTCACTGTTATTCAATCAAATAATGTCTTGCTAGAGCTCAGATAACGTACTCAACTGCTACACCCATCCACAGACTGTAGGCACCAAACATCCCACCTCCACGATAAAAGTCCAGCTAACCAATTTTCCTGAATACCTTCATAAATGTTACCTTGTTTCCACTCCAAGTCAGATCATAAAAACCGCTTGCCTCTACTCATTCCTGTCTAACATGCTCACATTTGGATGCCCAAACCCCTAGCATCAAAACTATCTTTATTCCCCTCCTTGCAACCCTTCCTGGGACATCCTCTACCCCTCCTTTCCTCTATCACAGATTTATATGCCCTAATACCATCTGACTTTTCTGTATGTCCAACCACACCTTCTGTTATCAACCACTGTACTATAAATTCATAATAATATATACTATCTCAGTGATGTTGATATATGAAGGTGCAAAGTGGTTATGGATTTTAATGCTCGCAAAATTCATTGGTAAAATAATTCACATTACAAAATCATCTTTACTTATTACTTCAAAAATGTTGGCTGGAAAGATACTTTTCAAATGTTGTCAGTGTTCCCATGAAAATTATATTTTAAGCTTCAGATATATAAACTACACATTTTAATTGTACCTATTTGTGGCTATATGAGCAGAGCTATGCTATCCTGTCGTTCACTCTTATCTAACATGCTCACACAAGTCTACTGGATGCTCAGTTTCATTAAAATTCTTCCTTAAGCTTCTTTTACCTCCTCCCACCAATTATTTCTGGGATGACCCCCCCCCTATCCTTACTACCTTTAATCCCAGGTTCATGCATGTACAGTGGTACCCCTTGTTTTGGCCATAATTCGATCCAGGAGGCTGTTCAAGTGCCGTTACCGAACGAATTTGTTCCCATAAGGAATAATGTAAATTAGATTAGTCCGTTTCAGACTCCCAAAAATACACTTGCATAATTGTTCGAGTTGGGAGGTGGCCGAAACTCGGGGTACCACTGTACTATAGTTTATATATACTGCAGTCCTCTTACATGCCAATTTATACATTAATTATATAGTATATACAAGACATTAGTCCTATCACCAACTAGGCATTCGTAAAATATCCACTGATATTATGGTTTGTCTTTATAAGCAACTTTTTTATTATTTTACTTGTTCCAGTAAGTCTACAATAATAAACAGGATGTCGGCTCGCAATCAAGTTATTACACAACAAATCAAGCAAGACTGGATTAATCGTGAATATATCGAGGTAAATTCATTCAGTTTTCTGATTTCAACATTTTATGTCATGTTAAAAGCCTCAAGTGATGCACACTGAAGGTATTATAACATTTACATTTAAAGTGACTTTTAGTCAACATAAAGCAATGAATTAGCTACAGTATCTACTGTATTTTTATACCCCATATATAAGCACCTGACTAAAGATATGACTGCAACTTTCATAAGAATATAGTCACTCAACACCAGGAGCTATGGCCTCTGATATAAACCTATAAATTTTTAAAAACATTTTCACAGTGCTTTGTACCCAGCTGAGTATAACTTAGAAGCAAGCTATAACTTAACTATGGTTCAGGTCTAGTTTAAGGAGATTAATTGAAACAACCCTAAAATCATGTATTTTATACATGTCCTTAAATTTATGATGTGCCATTTTCTTTGAAGCTGTCTTAATTGAAAATCACATTGTTACTTATCAAGTAACATTCACCGACAGTAATTTTCAGAAATTTGTTCCTACTAACCCTGTTCATTGCGGGTCTAATGCTAAACTAACCAGAGAAAAATGTGATTATTTTGTCTAGTGTCCTAATAAAGCTAAAGAAAAATTCACTCGTTAAGACTCAGAAGTTGTCAATATATAACCTAACCAGTGAGTTATTGGGGGAAGACTGCTGCTGCTTTCACAACAAATGCAATATTACTTAAAAGAAAAGCAAGTGTTAAAATGCAGCCAACACATTTATGGAAATTACAGACTACTGACAGAAATAGAACAGCAAACCCTACAAATTAGCTCATGTTTAATAAATTATTAAATTTCTCTATTAAAGAATAAATTTGATTTTTTTTCTAGGTCATCACCAGCAATATCAAGAGAATTGCTGAGTTTCTGAACAGCTTTGACATGTCATGCAGATCAAAATTAAGTCAACTCAATGAGAAGTTGACTATGTTGGAGCGGCGCATTGAGTACCTTGAAGCAAGAGTTACAAAAGGAGAAACACTTAACTGAGTACATTGCTATGCAATCATGCAAATGTAACATGTATGATCTATTATTTACACACGAGAGTAATAGACTTAAGTATGAGGTTGAAAGTACACATTTTAAAAATAAAATTATGTACATCACTTAATACATTTTGATTTTTAAATATTCAAACCAGATTATGATTAATCAGATACTAAATTGTTATTGTCAGCTCTATTACACAATACTACTGGAAATGAAATACATAACTGATCCTAATGGTAAAACAATCTCCAGTATTCCACTGATTTTGTCCTTTTTCAGCAAACTTTAGAAAATAAATTTCAAGTAGAAAATTATGATCAATAATAATCAAGATGTCACCTCTTAAATAAGCACATTATATTTATTATAAAATATTAGTTGTACATAATACAAAATGAACATTGATAAATTTTTACTGTGATCTCTTCTAGGCATTAGTTTTTCATTTTTGTTATATTAAATACAATATGTAAAAACTGTTTTATTTAATTCCCTAAACAAAAAGAGAGAATAATAATCAATAAATATTAAGCCTTAGTGGGGTATACAGTGGACCCCCGAGTTTCGGCCATAATTCGCTCCAGAAGGCTGTTCAAGTGCCATTACCGAACGAATTTGTTCCCATAAGGAATAATGTAAAGTAGAGTAGTCCGTTTCAGACCCCCAAAAATACACTTAACAAAAGCACTTACAATAATACACTTGCATAATTGTTCGAGTTGGGAGGTGGTCGAAACTCGAAGTTCACCTAATGCTCTGCTCTGTGACCATGGTGTGTACTACAAGCCTATGCACAGTGGCCCTTCACGGTGGGATGCTTTAGTGCCAGCGAATCTAGTGAAGGACTTCTGATAAAAAGCATCAGAGTTAGCCACTACTTCTTTGGATCAAACCTGCATGCCTCCACCTCGTCAATATATATGTACAGTACAGTCAGTTTTCCTATCAAGAGTACCCTACCTGCACATATGTAACAATTTATACAGTTTCTAGACCATTTCTCTTCTTGCCATTTGGAACTTGGAATTTTCTGACCTGAGCGTCGGTAAGGTGGGGAGGGAAGAAGGATGGGTAAGGAATGGAAGTTTGGGAAAGGGTTGGGATGAAGGAGGAGGTGGGATAATATAGGCGAGTGGCCCGTCCACTCTGGGCAAGTTGTGCAGGTAGACTGCAGGAGTTGGTGTTGATGTGCGAGGGTTGCTGGGAAGAGTGGTAGCAGCTGACGAGGCAGGTGGAGTTGAACTGCAGGAGACATTCTCTTTTTCTGCCATCCAGCAAATTTCCTAACCTTAACCTACTGGTGCCCTCTTACTAAGAGAACTTTCCTCTCTCATAATCAACTTGCTAATTTAGGGACCACTTATGGAAGGGGGGGGGGAGAGATTGCTTTAATGCTCATGAAGTGCTCTTGATCCAGGGAATTGGCACTACTGTCATGAATGATTGCCTTTCATTCCCAGGTGCTTGATGACCTTATGGGTTAAAGGCTTAACGCAGAAATATACTATAATAAGATATAGAATATAGCCACTCAGCTGGTCTGCTTCACAAATTCTCTCTCCCTCTAATTACCATGGTGAAGCACTAAACCTGAAGGGGTCTTACAGCACTTGGGAATAGGATGGTAGCTCCAATTCCCTGAATCAAGAGTCCTCCACCAGCATCAAGGGACCCCCTTGAAGCAACATACGTACAATACAGTGGACCCTTGCTATTCAAACACTCCAAACTCGCCCATTTATGCAAGTTTATTATTGTAAGTGCTTATATAAGTATTTTTGGGGGTCTGAAATGGACTAATCTAATTTACATCATTCCTTATGGGAATAAATTCGTTTGGTAACAGCACTTGAACAGCATTCTGGAATGAAGAATGTTCGAAAGTCGGAGGTCCACTGTATACCTATTCAATAATGATCGAAGACAAATAAAAATATCCTCTGCTTTTTATTTGAAATTTAAGAGCCCATGATTATTATATTTACAGAATGGACATAAATTTGTTTACAGAATGGACATAAATTTGTTAGAAAACATTCAGCGTAGAATGACTAAATTAATACATAGCATTAGAAATCTTACTTACGAAGAAAGATTGAAGACCCTTAAATTACATTCACTTGTAAGACGTAGAATGAGGGGAGACATGATCGAGGTATACAAGTGGAAAATGGGTATTAACAAAGGGGATATAAATAAGGTCTTGAGGGTATCTCTCCAAGAGAGAACCCGCAATAATGAATTCAAGTTAGATAAGTTTAGATTTAGAAAGGATATAGGAAAGTATTGGTTTGGAAATAGGGTAGTTGATGAGTGGAACAGTCTGCCTAGTAGGGTTATTGAAGCTAGGACCTTGGGTAGTTTTAAATTTAGGTTGGATAAATTCATGAGTGAGAGGGTTGGATTTGAGTGGGAATTGCACATGAGTAAATAAAATTATCAAATCTTATTTCTTGGGTAGCATTGAAAGTTGGGTTGAACAAGTGTTCTGTTGGTGGGATGGAATGTGAAGGACCTGCCTAGTATGGGCCAACAGGCCTGCTGCAGTGTTCCTCCTTTCTTATGTTCTTTTTTTTTTATTAACACATCGGCCGATTCCCACCAAGGCAGGGTGGCCCGAAAAAGAAAAACTTTCATCATCATTCACTCCATCACTGTCTTGCCAGAAGGGTGCTTTACACTACAGTTATAAAACTGCAACATTTACACCCCTCCTTCAGAGTGCCGGCACTGTACTTCCCATCTCCAGAACTCAAGTCCGGCCTGCCGGTTTCCCTGAATCCCTTCATAAATGTTACTTTGCTCACACTCCAACAGCACGTCAAGTATTAAAAACCATATGCCTCCATTCACTCCTATCAAATACGCTCACACATGCTTGCTGGAAATCCAAGCCCTCGCACACAAAACTTCCTTTACCCCTCCCTCCAACCTTTCCTAGGCCGACCCCTACCCGCCTTCCCTCCACTACAGATTTATACACTCTCGAAGTCACTCTGTCTCGTTCCATTCTCTCTACATGTCCAAACCACCTCAACAACCCCTCCTCAGCTCTCTGGACAATCGTTTTGGTAATCCCGCACCTCCTCCTAATTTCCAAACTCCGAATTCTCTGCATTATATTCACACCACACATTGACCTCAGACATGACATCTCCACTGCCTCCAGCCTTCTCCTCGTTGCAACATTCATCACCCATGCTTCACACCCATATAAGAGCGTTGGTATAACTATACTCTCATACATTCCCTCTTTACTTCCATGGACAAGGTTCTTTGTCTCCACAGACTCCGAATGCTCCACTCACCCTTTTCCCCTCATCAATTCTATGATTCACCTCATCCTTCATAGACCCATCCGCCGACATGTCCACTCCCAAATATCTGAATACATTCACCTCCTCCATACTCTCTCCCTCCAATCTGATATCCAATCTTTCGTCACCTATTCTTTTTGTTATCCTCATCACCTTACTCTTTCCTATATTCACTTTCAATTTTCTTCTTTTACACACCCTACCAAATTCATCCACCAACCTTTGCAGCTTCTCTTCAGAATCTCCCAAAAGCACAGTGTCATCAGCAAAAAGCAACTGTGACAACTCCCACTTTGTATTTGCTTCTTTATCTTTTAGCCCAACACCTCTTGCCAAGACCCTCGCATTCACTTCTCTTACAACCCCATCTATAAATATATTGAACAACCACGGTGACATCACACATCCTTGTCTAAGGCCCACTTTTACTGGGAAATAGTCCCTTCCCTCCTACACACTCTAACCTGAGCCTCACTATCCTCATAAAAACTCTTCACTGCTTTCAGTAACCTTCCTCCTATTCCATACACCTGCAACATCTGCCACATTGCCCCCTATCTACCCTATCATACGCCTTTTCCAAATCCATAAATGCCACAAAAACATCTTTACCCTTATCCAAATACTGTTCACCTATATGTTTCACTGTAAACACTTGGTCTACACACCCCTACCTTTCCTAAAGCCCCCTTGTTCATCTGCTATCCTGCTTTCTGTTTTACTCTTAATTCTTTCAATAATAACTCTACCATACACTTTACCAGGTACACTCAACAGACTTATTCCCCTATAATTTTTGCACTCTCTTTTGTCCCCTTTGCCTTTATACAAAGGAACAATACACGCTCTCTGCCAATCCTAGGTACCTTACCCTCTTCCATACATTTATTAAATAATAGCACCAACCACTCCAAAATTATATCCCCACCTGCTTTTAACATTTCTATCTTTATCCCATCAATCCCAGCTGCCTTACCCCTTTCATTCTACCCACTGCCTCACGAACTTCCCCTACACCCACAACTGGCTCTTCCACACTCCTACAAGATGTTATTCCTCCTTGCCCTACACACGAAATCACAGCTTCCTGTCTTCATCAACATTTAACAAATCCTCAAAATATTCTCTCCATCTTCCCGATACCTCTAACTCTCCATTTAATAACTCTCCTCTCCTATTTTTAACTGTCAAATCCATTTGTTCTCTAGGCTTCCTCAACTTATTAATCTCATTCCAAAACTTTTCTTATTTTCAACAAAATTTGCTGATAACATCTCACCCACTCTCTCATCTGCTCTCTTTTACATTGCTTCACCACTCTTTTAACCTCTCTTTTTCTCTCCATATACTCTTCCCTCCTTGCATCACTTCTACTTTGTAAAAACCTCTCATATGCTAACTTTTTCTCCCTTACTACTCTCTTTACATCATCATTCCACCAATCGCTCCTCTTCCCTCCCGCACCCACTCGCCTGTAACCACAAACTTCTGCTGAACACTCTAACACTACATTTTTAAATCTACCCCATACATTTTCGACCCCATTGCCTACACTCTCACTAGCCCATCTATCCTCCAATAGTTGTTTATATCTTACCCTAACTGCCTCCTCTTTTAGTTTATAAACCTTCACCTCTCTTTTACTTACTGATTCTATTTTCCTTGTATCCCATCTACCTTTTACTCCCACTGTAGCTATAACTAAAAAGTGATCTGATATATCTGTAGCCCCTCTATAAACATGTACATCCTGAAGTCTACTCAACAGTCTTTTATCTATCAATACATAGTCCAACAAACTACTGTCATTACGCCCTACATCATATCTTGTATACTTATTTATCCTCTTTTTCTTAAAATATGTATTACCTGTAACTAAACCCCTTTCTATACAAAGTTCAATCAAAGGGCTCCCATTATCATTTACACCTGGCACCCCAAACTTACCTACTACACCCTCTCTGCATGTTTCTCCCACTTTAGCATTTAGGTCCCCTACCACAATTACTCTCTCATTTGGTTCAAAAGTTCCTATACATTCGCTTAACATCTCCCAAAATCTCTCTCTCTCCTCTACACTCCTCTCTTCTCCAGGTGCATACACGCTTATTATGACCCACTTTTCGCATCCGACCCTTATTTTAATCCACATAATCCTTGAATTTACACATTTATATTCCCTCTTTTCCTTCCATAACTGATCCTTCAACATTATTGCTACCCCTTCCTTAGCTCTAACTCTCTCAGATACTCCTGACTTAATCCCATTTATTTCTCCCCACTGAAACTCGCCTACCCCCTTCAGCTTTGTTTCGCTTAGGGCCAGGACATCCAACTTCTTTTCATTCATAACATCGTCAATCATCTCTTTCTTATCATCCGCACTACATCCACGCACATTCAGACAACCCAATTTTATAAAGTTTTTCTTCTTCTCGTTTTTAGTAGATTTGTACAGAAGGGGTTACTAGCCCATTGCTCCCGGCATGTTCTTATGTTCTTATATTAATGGAAAAGAGTTAAACCTGTAGTGGGTGATACAGTACTATACGAGCTTGTGAAAAATACACATGTATAGTATACAGTAAATACCTGGATACTTTAAACCTTTGAAACTGATATACAGTCTACAACTAACAAGTTAAAAAATTCAAAACGAAGGATTCTAAGCAAAGCAACATATGGTATACCTGGAAAGGGTTCCGGGGGTCAATGCCCCTGCGGCCTGGTCTGTGACCAGGCCTCCACGGTCCAATCTTAAAATAAATTTTAATTGCTTTTGTACTATTGTCCAATTTTCAGTGTTGGCTCTTGCTGTATAACCCCTGTGGTTTGGCGCTTCGTGTACCATTATTGCAGTTTTCCATAACAGTTTTCTAAAACTTACTTCACCAAAAAGTTTTCCTGGAAAACTTGTAAAGTTATGTGTATGTAAATCAAGTTTGGTAGAGCATTATTCTTTAACTTTGTTTTGTGGTCAGGTTTACACACCATTTTCTACACCTACGTGCATCTTTGAAGGAATTCTTATTCTCTTTAAAATATTAATTTTGAAGAGGGGAAGATTTATAAAGTACTGTATTACTGTATTTTGCAGCTTATTAGATGCATTTTTTTTCCATTAAATGTCTCCAGAAACCATCCTGCATCCTATAAACTGAAGATCAGTGACGGGTGTTATAAGTTTGGGGTGTGCGGTGGGCTGTAGCTCTCCCAGTTACATCTGATGCCTAACCATTGAAACTAAAACCAGTCTTATAAGCCATAAAATATGGTAGGTATGCTAAAGAGTGACTCTGCTCTAATTCTTCACTGGGAAGCAAGAACAAAAGTGCTACAGTTTCTATAACTTGTAACACACCTGTGACCACCTGGAATGCTCTTCTATCTTCATGGCTCAACCTGAGGCCCCCCTCAAGGAAGGTTCCTTAATGCTGGTGAAGGGCTCTTAATCTAGGGAATTGGATCTGTGCTCCAGTTCCCTGAATTGAGCCTGAATACCTACCATCCCCCAACATGCGCTGTATAATCCTACGGGTTTAGCACTCCCCCAAGATTATAATAATTAACCTGAGGCCAGACTTTCTTGTTGATTAGCTAATCAACCAGGCTGTTGCTACTAGTAGCTCACAGGCTAACACAGCCATCAAAACTTTGCTTCAATACGGTAGTAGTCCAGTTTTCACTTGAAAATTTTATTTTTGTAAATTGAGCACATTAAAAGGATCAACTATACCATCAAGCCTCAAAATCCAATTTTTAACACCAATCCCAGAAATAACATAGAATCACAGGCACATCAGATCATAAAGCAGAAAAGTGTCTACATATATACAAATATTACAGGTGTAATGGGAAACACCTTTTGAAGACTTGCTATACAGGACAGGAGGGCCCTGTTTTTCGGTGGTTAGGTTCCCAACCCCCCTCCAATAACCATAAATCGCAGGCAAGTGGAAAATAGTAGGAGGTGGTTAGGTTGTTATATTTCAACAGCTGTCGCCACCACGCCCACAAACCCTCCCTCCTTCCCTCTCACCCCCATCTTCATACCCGGACGACAACCCATCATAAACAATGATGGTCATCTCTCTCTCTCTTATTTCCTTAATAACCCTACCTATGGAGAATATTAAAAAACATTGGTCTCTCACTATATCACAACAAATCATTCAAACTATACAAACACACTTTCAACAAACAACAATTTACATATCTTTTGTTTCACTATCAAATGCATATAAAATGCTTGAGAACATGTTTACACTATCATATATTAAGTGGTCAATACAGCCAGGCCACAAAAAAAAAGAAACGAAAGTAAAATAAATATACAGTACAGTGGTACCTCGACTTACGTTGTTATCACCTTACGTTATATTCGATATCCGTTACTTATAACGTAAGAAATTTGAATGCGACATCCGTTGATTGATTCGTCTTACGCCTTTCGTACCGGACCTGTTCGCTTGGAGCCCAGCTGAGCGCGCACTCCAGGGAGCGTCAGTGTGCTATTGTTTACAAGCGAGAGCGACCACCCACCCACACCCACGCATTCATACCAGTATATTGTCATTATTCCACTGTTTTTAGTGCTTGCAACTGCTAAATAAGCTACCATGGGTCCAAGGAAAGCTCCTAGTGCTAAGCCTGTGGTAAAGAATGTGCAGGGAGTGAAGCATTTATGCAGGGAGTGTAGCATTTATGCAGGGAGTGTAGCAGGCATGCAGGGAGTGTAGCAGGCATGCAGGGAGTGTAGCAGGCATGCAGGGAGTGTAGCAAAGATGCAGGGAGTGTAGCAGGGATGCAGGGAGTGTAGCAAGGATGCAGGGAGTGTAGTAGGCATGCAGGGAGTGTAGCATTCATGCAGGGAGTGTAGCATTCATGCAGGGAGTGTATCAGGGATGCAGGGAGTGTAGCAGGGATGCAGGGAGTGTAGCAGGGATGCAGGGAGTGTAGCAGGGATGCAGGGAGTGTAGCAAGGATGCAGGGAGTGTAGCAAGGATGCAGGGAGTGTAGTAGGCATGCAGGGAGTGTAGCAAGGATGCAGGAGTGTAGTAGGCATGCAGGGAGTGTAGCAAGGATGCAGGGAGTGTAGTAGGCATGCAGGGAGTGTAGCAGGGATGCAGGGAGTGTAGCAAGGATGCAGGGAGTGTAGCAAGGATGCAGGGAGTGTAGTAGGCATGCAGGGAGTGTAGCAAGGATGCAGGGAGTGTAGTAGGCATGCAGGGAGTGTAGCAAGGATGCAGGGAGTGTAGTAGGCATGCAGGGAGTATAGCAGGGATGCAGGGAGTGTAGCAAGGATGCAGGGAGTGTAGCAAGGATGCAGGGAGTGTAGTAGGCATGCAGGGAGTGTAGCATTCATGCAGGGAGTGTAGCATTCATGCAGGGAGTGTAGCATTCATGCAGGAGTGTAGCATTCAAAGAAAAGGCCAGTAACCCCAGAAAAGAACTTGGTACCTGCAGTGTTAATGGAAGGGATTCCCTTCCAAACACTAGCATACTACTCCACCTTCTCCCCTCCCCGTCCTCCACACATCAACAACTCTTCAATAAATGTAAGTGACATGTTATTGTTCAATATTTACATGTGTATTTAGGTATTCTTTATTAAATTATTTATTATTTAATGTCAAAAAGTTCTAAAAAATATTTTATTTAACTACTTTTGGAAGTCTTGGACGGATTAAATTTATTTCCATTATTTCTTATGGGGAAAATTGATTCGTGTTATCGTTTGTTTCGTCTTAAGAAATGCCCTCTCTGACGGATTAAAAACGTAAGTCGAGGTACCACTGTACATACAATACTTACAGTACCTGAAAATATGGCACCAGACGCCCTTCCCTGACGAGGAAAAGCAGAAAAAGTACTCGTCATAATGAACAATAGCTCAATTGAAAACCTCCGAAATAGCTGAACACCAAAAAGAGGGAAGCTGAAATGTGGGGCCTTCCTGTATAGGAAAACCTACAAATTCGCAGGCTTTCTAATCTGCTTTGATCAACTAATGTTTTACTGAAAGACCTGTGAACAATGTTAATTATTTGCAGTAACCTCTAAAATGAAAACTAAGTTTTTGCTCAAAATCTGCTCTGTGAATTTTTCACACCTAAAACTCGTTTTTCTTTCCAATTATTTTTTTTATGACTATCAAGAGAGATGTCCTTATGAAGCACAAAATCCCAAATCTATCAAAATTTATTACACCGACAATGGTACAGTATTTGTTTGTTTTGAATTCATGAAGACCTACATCTAGGTACCTAACCCCCATGAATTTGGCGGTTCAACTCCTTTTACATTACACAAGCAGCCGATCTGTTCAATATTTTATAATTTTCTTTTACATAATAAAACATCCTTAGAGGATGAGTTAAAAAATTATTAGTAAGGAGTTTGCCTCTTTACCCTACAATAGCTGCTTATCGCAGCTATTAAGAGCAACAAACCAGGGAACAGGTGGGGTTTGAACCTATGGTGAGTGAGTCATAAAATTCCAGGGTAGTGTGTAAGCCATTCAGTCAGCTGGCTACAAATTAGGTATACATGTATTCTATACACCATAAGGAGTTTTACAATTCACTTGCCTTGAATTCAAACCCCACCCATTCTGTGGTTTGTCTTCAATTTTGTTACATACTACAATTTCACGAGTCATTAAGAGCAATGAGTGATACACAAAAATCGCTGCCCACATCGTGCTACTTTTATCATCACTAGAGTGAATACTAGCCAGTCTGATTTCAATTTTGAATTTTCTACTTACCAAGAGCATACACCAGCTGCTGTGACACCTGGGGATTTACTGCTGCAGCCAGAACCATAATGGTTGAATCACCAGCAGAGGGTTGCATGTCCACCAGCCACACCCGCAGCTGTGTTGCTCCAGCGCGCTCCCGACCCTGGTAGTGTAGGTACCATATTTAATTTTGTATGTGGAAAAAACTTTAAGTTACATCTTTAAGAATTATGTATGAAAAAGGATACTGTATATGTGAAAAAATATGAAAGTTTATCTTTGAGCTGTGGGAAATCTGGAGTCATTTAATTTTACTTATGAGCAACTGATTGAAAAGTGAATTAAGTTTATTTCCCTGCAAGTTCAATGAAATTCTTCCAGCATAGACAAAAATGTTATTCACCTGTTAAACAGAGATACTTCTTATGAGATACTTATACTGTAGTAGTTTATGGGAAAATTAAACAAAAAAGCAAAGAATCTTTTCAGTAAATCTTCCAAAAATGCATAAAAATAACGAAATGTAGATGTACCATATTGAATTAGGAGGAAGTACGTAGTAGGATTTTCAAAGTGTTCTGACCTACAAAGTCATTCAACACTTATATTAAGTAATGTACCACACAGGTGAACCTACCCACACGTGGTCCACAAAGCCTTCTCTTATGTACTTCTCGACATTACACTCGTACACAAGTTTGTCGGGTTCGCCAGGAATGAGGTACCACTTTTGCAAGGAGTGAGCTGAGAGCACTAGCACAGCACGCTCGTTCTTCTCAGCTCCGAGGACCCCCACTGCCCGCACCAGCCGCTGCAAATGTCAACCCACACAATTATTAATTATTATATTCATGAGAAGCTCTAAACCCATAAAGGTCATACAGTGCCTGAAGAATGGGAGGTAATCAAGTTTGATCCAAGAAGGACCAAGTAGTAAAAGGACACAAGTGCAACTACTGTAACATTTTATTGTGGCAACGTTTCGCTCTCCACGAGCTTTGTCAATATTAATACAAAGACCAAGTAGCGTTAACTTCATGAATCAAGAGCCCTTCAACACCAAAGTGCCACCTTGAAGAGTAAACATACAAGAAATGAAACTGCTGTTTGCTTGACTGTTCTTTCACTCGGACTCACAACTGTGGAAAGAATGCGAATCCTTCATATAGTTCATACATATAATTACAAATGGAAGAAAGAACCACCAGTTTTGTGATTACAAAAATATTAATGGAACCAAAATAAAAAAAGGAAGCTCAAAACACAAATTTTATCTGGTGTGGATAAATTTTATCTGGTGTGGATAAATTTTATCTGGTGTGGATAAATTTTATCTGGTGTGGATAAATTTTATCTGGTGTGGATAAATTTTATCTGGTGTGGATAAATCTTAACAAAATTACAAACAAATCACAGAACTCATTCTGTTATTTAGTGGGAGACAAAAGACTGAGAAAGAGGTTATGGTATTTACAGAGCACTGGGACTGAGCTCATTCAGTATTCTATACATTAAAAACACATTGAAACCACAACTCAGAAAATATAAAGTCCTTAAAACAATAAATAAAATTAAAGGTTAAAACATTATTATTACAAACATCAGGGTCAACTATGTTATACAAGTTCCACCTAAAATGTCTATGAATTTTCTAGCCACCTCAGTGGTTACAATAACCTTCTCTAAATGGAGGTGAAACCTAAGGCATATTATTAAAAATGGGAGTCACAGTCTACAGCATAATGCACAGAGGAGCAAGATTCCTTGCAACCAAGAGTTCACAGATAAAGTCCTATCAATAATTTGCAAAAATTGTCTGATGGCAATGATGCCACATACTGCTGCACTCTGCACAGCTTGAGACTCATCTGGATATTATAACTGTAAACAATACTCAACTCAAAGTCACAAATACTAAATGTTGCTGTAATGTGCACTCTAGACAGCAGCCTTTACCAATTAAAAGTTCACATTCTTATGCAGGGAGTGTGGTCACCCCTGATTATTTTGGACCTCAAGATTCATGAAATAGTAATAAAACAATTGTAAACCCATGGCAAGCAAGTTTTAGGACTCAATTCCTATGGGTTCAAGCTCCATTTATTCCTTGATTTGGAACACAAGATGCACAGATGCATACTAAGCCAGGAGGTGGAGGAAGGGTGGGGAGAGGCAAGGGAAACTGCTGTAGGTCAATTCATCAGAAGGGTACAGCAAAATCTCAATTTAAGTGTTATAAACTGCCCCTTTGAAGTCAAGATTATATTATTCTACAACTCTAAAGGCAAAACAAAAAACTCAGGTTTCCCTGTATTAAACTGCCCTTGTCTCAAGAGGTGATCCCCTGTATTAAACTGCCCTTGTCTCAGAGGTGTTGGAAGTAATGCTTAGTATAATTTGTGGAGTGGGTATTAAAGAGGAGTGTTTTCTGTCTGGGTGGCTTACTACTGGTGGAATGGGAAAAAAGGTAGCTGACTGAAGGTGTGATGGGGTGGAGTGACTTCAGAATAAGATTTTCTGACAAACTTTCTCCCTATTCTATAATATTTAGCTATGAGCTACATATTATTTATGCAAACGAAAACCCATGCACAGATAAGCATAAAACACACATCTTTCTTCTTTCTTTCAACACGACGGCCATTTCCCACCAAAGCGGGGTGGCCCAAAAGGAAAAACGAAAGTTTCTCCTTTCACATTTAGTAATATACATGCATACAGGAGAAGTGGTTACTAGCCCCTTGCTCCCGGCATTTTAGGCGCCTCTTACGACACGAATGGTAAAACACACATACATAAAGAAATATAGAGTAATTAAAAAATACTGTAATATCATTGTTACTCACTGCCTCAGGGGCCTGGGTTGGCATGGACCCAAATACGAGAGATGACACTCTACGTGATATTCCCCCCAGCAGCCCAGCAGGAACCTTTAACTGTCGTACATTGATGGTCTGGTTCCCTCCTGACCCCCCTCCTGGTTGTATCAGTAGTGTAGTGGAGGTGGTAGTTGCTAGAAGGCAGCCTAATGCTGGCCCAAGGAACACCAGACTGTCACATTCTTGGCCCTAGGATAGTCAAAACAGTTAAGGTGGTACCTTAAGTAGCCTGTGTATCAGCCAAATACAGTAAGTAAAGAATATAACCATTAGGTCTTCACAAATATCAGTGTAAAATGCTCAGCAATAAAGCATTTAAAAATCAGTTTTTAAGTGTGTTAAAAGAAGTAATGTGATACACAGAAACAATATTGCAGTTAGTGTTTTAGTTTGATTAATTGCTTTCATTCTGTATAAAAATAAATTTTAGAAAGAACCTAAATGGTCCAAACAACTCTGAATAAAAAAAATGATGTATGCACACACAATTTATAGGATAGGAAGTGATAATGACTAATATGGTAATCTAAATACAATGGTACCCCGGATTTCGTCAATAATTCATTCCAGAAGGCTGTTCGAGTGCCGTTACCAAACAAATTTGTTCCCATAAGGACGAATGTAAATTAGATTAGTCCAAATCAGACCCCCAAAAATACACTTACAAAAGCACTTACAAAAATACACTTACATAATTGTCCGAGTTGGGAGCTGTTCGAAATCCGGGGTACCACTACGTCTAGTCATACAAACTGTGTGTCACAGTTTTCTACAGGAAACAATCCAAATAAAAGTTGACCAGTGTTAAGTACAAATTTACCAAGTAAAGGACAAGGCATCTGTTACATGTCCTTCAGACTAACCTGAAGCTCTGTACTGACTTCAAAGTAGGAGCCTTCATGAGCAATACTGGGCCAGAAGCGCACATACCCTTCTGGAGACACTGCTAAACACGATGGCACCTGAAAGTATTGCAATGCTTGCTTGTATACTGCCGCGACATTGTGAGGAAAAAATAAAAGCGTGTGTTCAATAACTTGTGCCCATTCATTGGCTTTATTAAACAAGAACAACGTGTACTGATTGAAAAAATACAATGGATTACAAAGAATAGTACAGTAATTAACAGTTATCAATAAATCAATAAAATCATTGAACTTTGTTCAATGTTTTCCCACTCTGGTATGATTCCCAATCATTTCTTTCTGTCCCGAGAACTCTCACACTGACAGCTGAAGTTTACAAACATCTAATGTCAAGCGAATGTTGACCTTCGAAGTTTGTAAACTTTAGCTGTTATTGTATGGGTTCTCAACACAAATAAATGACTAGCAATCCTGCCACAGTGGAAAATAACGAACACTGTTCCGTCTCATATGAGAAACATTTAGTTTGCAAACACTGACCAGCAACGGCAGGGCAACACGCCAATGAGAATGGAAGAGACAAAAATTTTAAGAGAGGCCAAGTATGGAAAAACTCTTGAAAGGTGAATATGGAGAAGACAGTGGAAGAGGTGGCAGTGGTGAGAGTACAGGGAAATAAAGGAACTAGCAGGGAGGAAAGTGCCAGGAATTTTTCTCCACACACACACACAGTAGTACTTGCACTGGCAACTGAGTTCTACATACCTGCCCCTCATTAGCAACATAAACAACGACTAGCTGGGCTCGATGAGCAAGATCCGATGGTGGCAAGGTCAGCTCCCTAAACTGGTGGTTGACAAGGCGGCGGGTGTCATCGAGTGTGTAGCGCCACACCAGCAAGCGACGACCACACACCAACCAGGCCCACCCACCCTGTGATAACACTGCTGACATCTCCACGTTACCTGAGCCATAATAGAGGATAGATGCATCAAGATTCTATATTCATAACAGCTAAATTTAACATTTTTAACAACTTACATATCAAAAATACTATGAACATTTTGCCTCTATACACTTTCTAGATCTAGTCTGCCCAAAATACACAGCATTCTAGCAGCTTTCTGTATTTAACTGTTTTATTACATGTAAACTACATTTTGGATATTGAAGAAACAAAGTTTGTTTCTGTTAAAAGAACACCTGGTGCCCTTCATTAAGAAACATGAACATTATAGACAAGTCAGATACTGTAGTACAAATATGTCAGATAACTACTTGGATCTCCATGGGGAAGTGGAACAGAATTCTTCCTCCGTAAGTCATACGTGTTGTAGGAGGCAACTAAAATGCCGGGAGCTAGAGGCTAGTAACCCCTTCTCCTGTATACATTACTAAAGTTAAAAAGAGTAACTTTTGTTTTTCTTTTTGGGCCACCCTACTTCGGTGGGATACGGCCAGTTTGCTGAAAAAAAAAAAATCTTGGAAACTCACGGTCAGCAAATGTCAGGGCTTCCATGACTAGTGCAGGCAAGGACACTCCATAACTTTCCAAAGAATACTGTCCACTGCCTTCCAATAACTGTGACGTCTGCAGAGAACGATTCATCGATGTTGACCGCCTGAAAAAGTCAGAAATATGGTGAACTTACTTTCGAACCATAATGGCTTCATGCATGCACAAAAACAAATACTATAGTAATGCTTTTTAAACACCAGGTGTCTCCCACCAAGGAATGATATCTCATGAAAAGAAACTTACTTAACATTATTCATACAGTAGCTCTCTCATCTTGTCAGATGTGCGCAGCCATCAAAATTCCAATCATTCCACCAATCATTTCCTTTCCTACCCTCCTATAACCACAAACTTCTGCTGCACCCCGTAGTATTGTACTACATTCTTAAACCTACTCTAATCTCTTCAGACTCATTATCTCTCTCTCTATCTCACCTTTATTCAAACAGTTCTTTTTATATTACACTAACAGTCCTTTGGTTTATTTACTTTCACTTCTCTCATAAGAACTGATGCCATTCATCTTTTAGTCTTAAATCCACACACCGAAATCACTATACATGAACAAAGAGGTTTGGCCGACAATGCAAAATATCTCCAATGAAAAAAGGGGTGCAATGAATACACAGAACTCAGTACAGTAAGTGTAAAGGGTTCATGACTCTTCTACCTTTTACTGTAGCTGCTACTAAATAATGATTTGATATGTTAGTCGGTCCAAAAACATGCACATATTTAAGTCTATCCAACCGTCTATCTACTAATACGTACAAAGTCTAGCGTACTACTGTCATTATACACTATGTATTCCCTATCTCATAATTATTTTGAGGAAAAGAGCATAACTATTACATATTACAAAACCTTTTCCTATACATAATTAAATCAGAAGTGCCCCTTATCATTTACCCATAGCACTTTAAACTACAACACCTCCTACCATAGTCTCTCCCAAGTTGAATGCAACTGAAAACTGACGAAGGTAATACACTACTAAAAAAATACTTTCACACATTAAACTCCCTACTCACCCTGGAGTGTACGGCGAGCATCGGGTACTAGAAACAAACACTCCTGTACTCCTCCTCCGTGCAGCTGCAGCAGCTGCTGCTCTTGCACTCGCAGAGGAAAAGGACGGAGTGGTGGAACCACCACCTCCTCCTCCTCCTCCTCCTCCTCCTCCACGGTCAGTCACTGGGGTGTACATTCTGTAATGGAATGTGAAAAAAACTTCAGTAACCCCTTATATAAATATACAGTGGTACCAAGAGTTTCGGCCATAATTCGTTCCAGAAGGCTGTTCGAGTGCCATTACCGAACAATTGGTTTCCATAAGGAATAATGTAAATTAGATTAGTCCATTTCAGACCCCCAAAAATACACTTACAAAAGCACTTACAATAATACACTTACATAATTGTTTGAGTTGGGAGCTGTACGAAACTCGGGATACCACTGTACATAACTAAATAAAATGACGCCGAATCAACAAAATTACCTGAATATTTCTCCTAAACCAAACTTCACATAAATAAACCAGTGAGCGAGCGAGTCAGTGAGTGAGTCAGTCAGTAAGTATTTAGGTACAGGTACACATAAGTACAATTATCATACATAGTGTAAACTACCCACCAGGATGATCAAGAATCAGTTACAATTAGTGTCAACCTTTGATACATGGATGAACACTTTACAAACAGTTCAGTTTAATGGGTAGATGCCCAGTTATTGATGTGTGCTCCAGTTTGTTTCTGAGAACCATCACTCTAAACATTATGAATTGAGGTGAGACACCAAAATTTATACCGATACTGATAATTTTGGGCCAATACCAATATCAAAATTAGTTGATACCAACCGATGCTCTGACACTTATTTTTGTTGTGCAAGTTCTCGCTTCACACGGTGAGTGTCCGGGTTCGATTCCCAGCGAGGGTAGAAACATTGGACGTGTTTCTTTACACTGGTTGTCTATGTTCACCCATCAGTAAAATAGGTACCTGGGTGTTAGTGGACTGGTGTGGGTCACATCCTGGGACAAAACTGACCTAATTTGTGGTAAATGCTCAGCATAACAAGGGGCTTTCTATATAGTAGTATGTCATTGATGTCAGCTATGGTCTGTATACTTTGAACATGTACTGGTAGAAATAGAGATATTATTATTATTATTATATGTGTAAGTTAACCACCAAAATAAACCCAAAAAAAAAGGCCAGACAAAGTGACTTATTTCCACTGGGGTGAAGGAATATCACTCAAAAATCAAATTGAAAAGTTTAAAGTTGTTATTTCTTTGCGAAGTCTACAATGTGCGCTTGACATTACAAAATATGAAGTACGTACAAATAAAGTCACTAACATGCCTAGGCCATTTAACATGTACTTTCTAGGATCTAACAGAGAAAATATTAACAAAACTTCTTTGAAAAACAGAGGAAACAATCATATTCCACCAGTTAAAATTTAAAACAAACAAAAAATTGGAAGATTATTATTATAATCAAGGAGAAGCGCTAAACCCATTGGATTATACAGCAACTGTGGGGGGGTGGAAGGTATTGAGACTTAATTCATGGAAGTGGAGCATAGATCCAATTCCCTAGATCAAGAGCCCCTCACCAGTGTCATGGAACCTCCCTTGAGAGGGCAAAAAAAAAAAAAAAAAAAATGGAAGATGGGGAGTAACATGTACTTGGGGACCCCAATGGAAATAAGTCACTTTGACTTATTTAGGTTATCCTAGTGGGTAATTTACCCATGACCACAACACAAGACACAGATCACTTTTTGATATACCCAGAGTCCAAATCAACCTATGTAAAAATTCTATGCACATAAAGGGCCCCAGAATCTGGAATTCATTACCAGAATATATTAAGATATGCTTGTCTGA
Source organism: Cherax destructor (assembly GCA_009830355.1). Taxonomy (NCBI): domain Eukaryota; kingdom Metazoa; phylum Arthropoda; class Malacostraca; order Decapoda; family Parastacidae; genus Cherax; species Cherax destructor. The sequence continues at coordinate 86,250 of WNWK01002538.1, forward strand.
AAATAAATTTAAGACTTCTCAAAAACCACCTTCTCACCCTAAACTAAATATTCATACTGTAAACTACTTTCAAAAATGCTCAATATTATTATCCCATAATACAATTTCAATTTTTACTAATATGTTAATATTATGTTACCCCCTACTCACCCAAAACTAAATCCTCATACTATAAATTACTTTAAAAAATGCTCAATGTTTTTTCCTTAAGATACTCTCAATTTTATATTACCATCCTCCTAAACACTTGTTACAATGTAATATCTTCATATTGTAATTATAACATTATAATATCATCATATTGTAACTTGAAATCAAATTTATAACTAGAATAAACTCAATCAATTTCCCTAATATTATGTACATAGTCTATAAGTCATTAGATTAAGCTGCCCTAATGCCATGGCATGTCAGTGGCTCTCCTTGCACTTCAGTTTATAATTGTAACTACCAATATCTATGTAAAAATGCAATGAAATAAAATTTACTTTACTATATTACTACGTATGTATGATAATTGCTATCTAATAAATTTGTATAACTGTAGTTATGTGTAGCTGTACGTAACTACATTAGGTTTAAATAATAAGTTATTACGAGGACACCAATGGAAATAAGTCATTTTGACTTTTTTTTTTTTATTCTGGTGGTTAATCTACACACAAGCTGTTGTGTATGATAATTTATGTAACTGTATTTAAATATGCGAAGGTAAAAAAAAACTCCCCTCAAGGGAGGTTCCTTGACGCTGGTGAGGGGCTCTTGATCCAGGGAATTGTATCTGTGCTCCAGTTAAGCCTGAATACCTTTCATCCCCTCCCCCACAGGCCCTGTATAATCCTACGGGTTTAGCGCTTCCCCATTATAATAATAATGAGGTGTAGGTAAATAAAGTTAGTGAGCGACTGCCACCAGAGACGTGGTATAACAACCTGGGTTATTATGTGCTAATATAAACTACCAGGGAACAACTGTCTCTTATAACCAGTGTAGACTGTGTGTAATTGTGTTCATGACAGTTATAACAACCACAACAACCACCACAACCCACAACTACCACCACAACCACTAACACACTACTCACTTCAACTACCACCACAACTACCACCACAACTACCACCACAACTACCACCACAACTACCACAACTCCCACCACAACAACTACCACCACAACCCACAACAACTACCACCACAACCACTAACACACTACTCACTTCAACTACCACAACAACCACCACAACCCCCAACAACTACCACCACAACAACCACTAACACACTACTCACTTCAACTACCACCACAACAACTACCACCACAACTCACCACAACAACTACCACTAACACACTACTCACTTCAACAACTACCACCACAACCCACCACAACTACTACCACAACTCACTTCAACAACTACCACCACAACCCACCACAACTACCGCCACAACCCACCACAACTACCACCACAACACACCACAACAACTACCACCACAACCCACCACAACAACTACCACCACAACACACCACAACAACTACCACTTCACTCTACCACCACACCACACAACAACCACAACTACCACAACAACTACCACCACAACTACCACCACAACTCACCACAACAACTACCACTAACACACTACTCACTTCAACAACTACCACCACAACCCACCACAACAACTACCACCACAACTCACCACAACAACTACCACTAACACACTACTCACTTCAACTACTACCACCACAACCCACAACAACTACCACCACAACCCACCACAACTACCACCACAACTACCACCACAACCCACCACAACTACCACAACAACTACCACCACAACCCACCACAACTACTACTAACACCTCACTTCAACTACCACCACAACTACCACCACAACCCACCACAACAACTACCACCACAACAACTACCACCACAACTCACCACAACAACTACCACCACAACCCACCACAACAACTACCACCACAACCCACCACAACAACTACCACCACACCCACCACACAACTACCACCACAACCCACCACACAACACCACACAACGCCACCACAACAACTACCACCACACCCACCACAACAACTACCACCACAACCACACCCACCACAACTACCACCACAACCACCAACAACTACCACCACAACCCACAACAACTACCACCACAACCCACCACAACAACTACCACCACCACCAACACCACACACACCACCAACAACTACCACCCCACAACACCACCACCACCACAACCCACCACAACAACTACCACCACAACCCACCACAACAACTACCACCACAACCCACCACAACAACTACCACCACAACCCACCACAACAACTACCACCACAACCCACCACAACAACTACCACCACAACCCACCACAACAACTACCACCACAACCCACCACAACAACTACCACCACAACCCACCACAACAACTACCCCAACAACTACCACCACAACAACTACCACCACAACCCACCACAACAACTACCCCAACAACTACCACCACAACAACTACCACCACAACCCACCACAACAACTACCCCAACAAACCACCACAACTACCACAACAACTACCACCACAACAACTACCACCACAACCCACCACAACAACTACCACCACAACCCACCACAACAACTACCACCACAACAACTACCACTACAACCCACCACCACAACCCACCACAACTCACCACAACAACTACCACAACAACTACCACCACAACTCACCACAACAACAACTACCACAACAACTACCACCACAACCCACCACAACTACCACCACAACTCACCACAACAACTACCACCACAACCCACAACAACTACCACCACAACCCCCCACAACTACCACCACAACCCACCACCACAACTACCACCACAACTACCACCACAACCCACCACAACTACCACCACAACCCAGCACAACAACTACCACCACAACAACTACCACCACAACTCACCACAACAACTACCACCACAACAACTCACCACAACAACTACCACCACAACTCACCACAACAACTACCACTAACACACTACTCACTTCCCGCCGGCATTCAACACAAAAACGACAACAAACAACGGATTTTCCCGGATTTATGTTATAATAATAATAATATTATTATTAATAATATAAGGAGGTTTATTCAGGTATACATAAATACAATTACATAGATTATATAGTGAATATGTGTAGACAACCTGGGATAACCCAAAAAAGAGTCAGTGACTTATTTTCATTGAGTTCCTTTAACTAAGTAATTAATAATAATGAATAATACTAATAAAAACTATTCTTATTATTATTATTATTAAATAATAATAATAATAATTATTATTATTATTATTATTATTATTATTATTATTATTATTAATTATTATTATTATTACTAATTATTATTAATATTAATTCTCCAGGATTCATACAATAATATTATTATTATATTTTTCTGAGCCATGCAAGGAATGTAACACATATTTATGAATTAGTACAAAATTAGGCACAAAAGTAAGACACTAATTATGAAATGTATATGCATTCTCCAATATTCACACAGTTACTCCAGGATTCACACAGTTACTCCAGGATTCATACGGATTCTCCGGAATTCATACGGATTCTCCAGGATTCATACGGATTCTCCAGGATTCATACTGATTCTCCAGGATTCATACGGATTCTCCGGAATTCATACGGATTCTCCAGGATTCATACGGATTATCTGGGATTCATATGGATTCTCCGGAATTCATACGGATTCTCCAGGATTCATACGGATTCTCCAGGATTCATACGGATTCTCCAGGATTCATACAGATTCTCCAGGATTCATACGGATTCTCCAGGATTCATACGGATTCTCCAGGATTCATACGGATTCTCCGGGAGTCATATGGATTCTCCAGAATTCATACGGATTCTCCAGAATTTATATGGTATTCCCAGGATTCATACGGATTCTCCAGGATTCATATGGATTCTACAAGATTCATACGGATTCTCCGGGATTCATATGGTATTCCCAGGATTCATACAGATTCTCCAGGATTCATACAGATTCTCCAGGATTCATACAGATTCATACAGATTCTCCAGGATTCATACAGATTCTCCAAGATTCATATGGTATTCCCAGGATTCATACAGATTCTCCAAGATTCATACGGATTCTCCGGGATCATATAGTATTCCCATTATTATTATTATTATTATAATCAAGAGGGAATCGCGAAACCCATAGGATTATACAGTGCCTGTGGGGATGTTGAAGGTATTCAGGTTAATTCAGGGAACTGGAGCACAGATCCAATTCCCTAGATCAAGAGCCCCTCACCGGATGATATTCCCAGGATTCATATGGATTCTCCAGGATTCATATGGATTCTCCAGGATTCATATGGATTCTCCAAGATTCATATGGTATTCCGAGGATTCTTACGAATTCTCCAGAATTCATGTGGATTATCCAGGGTTCATAAGGATAAATTATAATAATAATAAAAAAGAAGCGCTAAATCTCATATGGATAAAGAAACTATTTATAAACAAATTTACTCAATTTTGGATGATTACAATTCTTACATACTAACCTGTGTGTAAATTACCCAGGATAGCTTAAAAATAAGTCACTGATTGTTACCATTAGATTATTATAATCAAGGGGGAAGCGCTAAACCCATGGGATTATACAGCGCCTGTGGGGGATGGGGGGATGTGGAAAGTATTCAGGTTTAATTCAGGGAACTGGAGCACAGATCCAATTCCCTAGATCAAGAGCCCCTCACCAGCTTCAAGAAACCTTCCTTGAGGGGTGTTACCATTAGAGTTATCCATGATTGTCCCTGATTCTCTCAGGGAAGGTTGGCTTGTACGTACAGTCACTTATATGTTCAGAACTACTAAATGCCTCAAATGATGTAGTTGAAGTATTGGCAGTAAAGATCGAGAACCAAAACCTGGTCATCGTGGTTGTATACAAGCCTCCGGAAAACCTTCCAGCTCCTGCCCCCAACATCTTGCTCCTGTGGGATTTCAACCTTAGGCACCTAAACATGGAGGAATATAGCAAACAATGTGGTAGCAGAGATAACACCAGGAGGCCCCTCAGATGAAAACTCACACACACACGAGCGTTTAAATCTCTGCACCAAATTCACCTTAAACCAGCAAATAGTAGAGCCCACAAGATTGGAGAATACGCTGGACCTCATCTTCACTAACAATGATGATCTGATACGAAATATTACCAAATCAAAAACAATATAATAATAATAATAATTTTATTTTGACATGATACAAGGTTGTACTACATAGTTCTAGGTATAAATGAGGTGTACTTGCCAAAAGCCCCTAATATGCTGAGCATTGTGGCCATTCTTAAAATTAATTAACAGTAGACTACATGGTAAAATATTTGGTTGATAATTTACAAAATAAGTATATTTGTGTATTTGAGTTGTGAAATTTGAATATAAGTTGAACATAATAATTTGTTAATTGCAGCAATGCAATTAATTAAATCAGATCAAACAAATTAAAACAATTAGTTGTGTTGCAATTACAGTTCATATGTTCATTAGATAAGTTACACATTATTATTATAATCAAATAGAAGCGCTAAACCACAGGGGTTATACAGCGAATAAGTTACACAGAGTACAAGAGAGTGGATTATTTTATTTGTTAATGCTATAGAAACAGAGTTAGCTCAGTATGCATCATTTATGACAGATTATATATTTAAATGATTAATCAACTTTGTTGATAATGTTAAATATTGAGCATTTAGGTTTGGGTGAGAAGGTGGTTTTTTAGCATCGTTTTGAAGTGGGGTACAGGTAGGGTTTCTTTGGCAATGACAGATAATGAATTCCAAATTTTCGTGCCTTTTATATGCATTGAGTTTTTACATAGTGTTAGATGGACACGGGGAACATCGAGGAGTGATCTGTGTCTAGTGTTATGGTCATGTGTCCTGTTAAAATTAGTAAGGAGAAGTTTGAGTGGTGGGTTAATATTTGAGTTTAGTGTTCTTGTATGTTAAAGGCACAGTAAAAGTATGGATGTTTTGTATGGTGAGCAAGTTTACATTTTTTTAAAATATTGGTGGAGTATGCTGTCTGGAGAGTGAATTTGTTATCATCTAACTGCAGCCTTTTGTTGTGTTATTAGTCTGAAATGAGTTATTGTTGTTGATCCCCATGCGCAGATTCCATAGGTGAGGTAGGGGTAAATGAGTGTGTGATATAGGGTAAGGAGAGCTGGTTGTGGAACATTGTACCGTATCTTGGACAGTATTCCAATCACATCACAACATAATAGAGGCCCATACATGTATGCGCGAGGTCCCAGACCTCGTGATCAGTCACGAGGAAACCTTCACCAAATTCAACTTCAATAACAAAAACATAAGGTGGGACCAAGTCAACCAGGTCCTAAATGATATAAACTGGGAAGATATCCTAAGCAACACGGATCCAAACCTATGTCTAGAACAAATTAACACTGTGGCACTCGAGGTATGCTCAAGGCATGTCCCTTTAAGGAAAAGGAAGGGAAGATGTAAACTAGAAAGAGAAAGGCGCTCCCTATACAGGCATAGGCGAAGAATAACAGAATGTGCAGAGAACCTTCACGGCACGCATAACTGCGATAAACCACCTCAATTACTAGGAATGCTTGAAGTTCCTAAACCTGTACTCCCTAGAATGCAGGCAGGAGAGATACATTATTATATACACTTGGAAAATTCTAGAGGGATTAGTACCAAACTTGCACATGAGAGTCACTCCCTACGAAAGCAAAAGACTCGGCAGGCGATGTAACATCCCCCCAATAAAAAGCAGGGGTGCCACTAGCACGTTGAGAGACAACACAATAAGTGTCAGGGGCCCAAGACTGTTCAACTGCCTCCCAGCATACATAAGGGGGATTACCAATAAACCCTTAGCTGTCTTCAAGCAGGCATTGGACAGGCACCTAAAGTCGGTACCAGACCAGCCAGGCTGTGGTTTGTACGTTGGATTGCTTGTGGCCAGCAGTAACAGCCTGGTTGATCAGGCCCTGATCCAACATGAGGCCTGGTCACAGACCGGGCCGCAGGGGCGTTGACCCCTGGAACTCTCTCCAGGTATACTCCAGGTATGGTTAAAAGAGGCCAATACATCTGTAATGCGTAGGGAGACACTGGTCAAAGAAATAGCAAACATCAAAATGCAGGAAAAACTAAAAGCCATAAACGAAGTTGAAAGAAACCCAAAATATTTATTTTCTTATGACAAATCTAAGTTGAGAACAACCAGTATTGGGCCCCTACTTAGACGAGATGGGTCCTACACAGATGACACCAAGGAAATAAGTGAGCTACTTAAGTCCCAGTATGACTCGTTTTTTAGAGAGCCACTAACCAGACCGAGAGTTGAAGACCTAAATGAATTTTTTATGACCTAGACACAGAATTTTGTTTGTAGACACCCCTATTATGTGCCTTTAACATCTTATGGAGAGGGAGCATGGACACAGGGGTCATCCCACAGCTGCTTAAAACAACAGACATAGCCCCACTCCACAAAGGGGGCAGTAAAGCAATAGCAAAGAACTACAGACCAATAGCGCTAACATCCCATATCATAAAAATCTTTGAAAGGGTTCTAAGAAGCAAGATCGCAACTCATCTAGATACCCATCAATTGCACAACCCAGGACAGCATGGGTTTAGAGCAGGCCGCTCCTGTCTGTCTCAACTACTGGACCACTACGACAAGGTCCTGGATGCTCTAGAAGATAAACAGATTGCAGATGTTATATACACAGATTTTGCAAAAGCCTTTGACAAGTGTGACCATGGTGTAATAGCACACAAAATGCGTGATAAAGGAATAACAGGAAAAGTTCGTAGATGGATCTATAATTTCCTAACACGTAGAACACAAAGAGTAGTAGTCAACAGAGTAAAGTCTGAGGCAGCTACTGTGAAAAGCTCTGTTCCACAAGGCACAGTACTTGCTCCCATCCTATTCCTCATCCTCATATCAGACATTGACAGGGATATAAGCCACAGTGCTGTGTCTTCCTTTGCAGATGACACCCGAATCTGTATGACAGTGTCCACCGTTGAAGACACTGCAAGACTCCAAGCAGACATAAACCAAATCTTTAAATGGGCTGCAGAAAACAATATGAAGTTCAATGATGAGAAATTTCAATTACTCAGATACGGAAAACGTGAAGAAATTAAAATTTCATCAGAGTACAAAACTAATTCCAACCACACAATAGAGCGAAAAACTAATGTCAAAGAACTGGGAGTGATCATGTCAGAGGATCTCACCTTCAAGGACCATAACAATGTAGCAATTGCATCTGCTAGAAAAATGACAGGATGGATAATGAGAACCTTCAAAACCAGGGATGCCAAGCCCATGTTGACACTTTACAGATCGCTTGTTCTATCTAGGCTGGAATATTGCTGCACACTAACTGCACCTTTCAAGGCAGGTGAAATTGCTGACCTTGAAAATGTGCAGAGAACCTTCACCGCACGCATAAGTGCGATAAACCACCTCAACTACTGGGAACGCTTGAAGTTCCTAAACCTGTACTCTCTAGAACGCAGGCGGGAGAGATACATTGTTATATACACATGGAAAATTCTCGAGGGCTTAGTACCAAACTTGCACACAAAAATCACTCCCTACGAAAGCAAAGACTCGGCAGGCGATGTAACATCCCCCAATGAAAAGCAGGGTGCCACTAGCACGTTGAGGGACAACACAATAAGTGTGAGGGGCCCAAGATTGTTCAACTGCCTCCCAGCATACATCAGGGGGATCACCAACAAGCCCCTGGCTGTCTTCAAGCAGGCACTGGACAGGCACCTCAAGTCGGTACCTGATCAGCCGGGCTGTGGTTCGTACGTTGGACTGCGTGCGACCAACAGTAACAGCCTGGTTGATCAGGCTCTGGTCCAACAGGAGGCCTGGTCACAGACCGGGCCGCGGGGGCGTTGACCCCTGGAATTCTCTCCAGGTAGACTCCAGGTAGTATGTATTATTCATAACAGGTTTTTACATTTAAGTGATTAATCAGGTTTTTACATTAAGTGATTATTCTACTTTGTTGGGAATGTTTGATATTGAGCATTTAGCTTTGGGTGAGAAGGTGGTTTTTTAGCATCGTTTTGAAGTGGGGTACAGGCAGGGTTTCTTTGGCAATGACAGGTAATGAATTCCAAATTTTCGTGCCTTTTATATGCATTGAGTTTTTACATAGTGTTAGATGGACACGGGGAACATCGAGGAGTGATCTGTGTCTTGTGTTATGGTCATGTGTCCTGTTAAAATTAGTAAGGAGAAGTTTGAGTGGTGGGTTAATATTTGCATAGAGTGTTCTATGTATGTAATAGGCACAGTAAAAAGTATGGATGTCTTGTATGGTGAGTAAGCTTAGATTTTTGAATATTGGTGGAGTATGTTGCCTGGAGTGTAAATTTGTTATCATTCTAACTGCTGCCTTTTGTTGAGTTATTAGTGGTCTGAGATGAGTTATTGATGTAGAGCCCCATGCGCAGATTCCATAGGTGAGGTAGGGGTAAATGAGTGAGTGATATAGGGTAAGGAGAGCTGGTTGTGGAACATAGTACCGTATCTTGGATAGTATTACCACGGTATTTGAGACTTTCTTGGAAATTTGTTGTATATGTGTCTGAAATTTGAGGCCACTGTCAAGATGTATTCCTAAGAATTTTCCCTCTGTGAGTTTTGTGATAGGGGACCCGTTTATCATTATGTTAAGTGGTGCGTTTGTAGCTCTGTTCCCAAACTGGATAAAATAGGTTTTATCAATATTGAGAGTAAGTTTGTTGGTCATCATCCAGGTAGATATTTTCTGCAATTCAGTATTTACAGTGTTGGCTATTGTGTCTGGGCTTGGGTGAGAGATAACGTATGTAGTGTCATCTGCAAAAAGTATGGGTTTGAGTAGTTGAGATGCATTTGGTAGGTCGTTAATGTAAATGAGAAAGAGTAGTGGGCCAAGAACACTTCCCTGTGGGACACCTACGGTAATAGTTTGTGCGGTGGAGCTAGCTCCATTTGTGTACACATATTAGTTTCTGTTACTAAGGTATGATTTTAGGTAGTTTAGGGAGTGTCCTCTTATACCATAGTGTGATAATTTTAAGTGTAACAGATCATGGTCAACTGTATCAAAAGCTTTACGTAAATCAATGAAGATTCCCACTGGTATTTCTTTTTCTCAAGAGCGGTGTAAATTATTTCTAACATGTGTATAATGGCATCATTTGTATTTTTATTAGGCCTGAATCCAAATTGACAGTGGTTGAGTACGTTGTTCGGGGTGAGGTAGGAATATATTTGTCTATGAATTAATTTTTCAAAGATTTTGGAGAGAAGGGGTAAGTTAGATATCGGCCTGTAGTTATTCAGGTCTGCTTGATCTCCTCCTTTATGTATTGGGGTGACCCTCGCTATTTTGAGTATTGATGGGAAGGTAGAGGATTCAATGGATTTGTTAAAGAGTGTTGCAATAATTGGTGAGAGAACTTGAGAGGCTTTTTTTGTATAGAGCGAAAAACTAATGTAAAAGACGTGGGAGTGATAATGTCAGAGGATCTCACCTTCAAAGACCACAACATTGTATCAATTGCAACTGCTAGAAAAATGACAGGATGGATAATGAGAATTTTCAAAACTAGGGATGCCACACCCATGATGACACTCTTCAGGTTGCTTGTTCTATCTAGGCTGGAATATTGCTGCACACTAACAGCACCTTTCAAGGCGGGTGAAATTGCTGACCTAACAAATGTACAGAGTGTATGATAAAACACCTCATTTACTGGGAACGCTTAAAGTTCTTCAACCTGTACTCCCTAGAACGCAGGTGAGAGAGATACAAGATTATATACGCTTGGAAAATCCTAGAAGGATTAGTACCAAACTTGCACACGAAAATCACTCCCTATGAAAGCAAAAGACTCAGCAGATGATGGAACATCCCCCCAATGTAAAGCAGGGGTGCCACTAGCACGATTAGAGACAACACAACAAGTGTAAGGGGCCCAAGACTGTTCAACTGCCTCCTATCATGCATAAGGGAGATTACCAATAGACCCCTGGCTGTCTTCAAGAAGGCGCTGGACAGGTACCTAAAGTCAGTACCTGACCAGCCGGGCTGTGGTTCGTACGTCGGGTTGCATTGCAGTCAACAGTAACAGCCTGGGTGATCAGGCCTTGATCCACCATGAGGTCTGGTCACAGACCAGGCCACGGGGGCATATCCCCCACAGATACAGGGGGACTACAGCACTGCAGTGTTATTGTGCACTCACCTATTTGTGGTTGCAGGGGTTTAATCTCGGCTCTGGCCCTGCCCCTAACTTGGCACTTGCCCCATAGCATTGGAAACCCTATTGTACCTGTTCATAAAACTATGTGTGGAGTCTGCTACTTTCTCATCAAGCTCATTCCCTTTCCCACCACTCTAAGACTGAAGAAACATTTCCTGACATCCATGTGACTCATCTGTTTCTTTTAACTTCACCTGTGTCTGAGTTCCCAATTCTTGCCTCTCAAACAGCGTGTCCCTATCTTCCTTATCAATTCTCCCTGAGTTATGTATGCTGTTATCATATCTACCCTGGTTCTTCTATTCATCATTAGATTCAGTTCCATTACCTTTCCTCGTAGTTCATACCTGTTAGCTCAGGAACAGGCCTCATTGCATTTTTCTGCAGTTTCTCCAGTTTCTTAACATGTTTTTAGGTGCGGGGTTCCATACTGGCATAAAAGTACGTAGTTAAGTTTGGGGGTTAGTGCAGGTGAAAAATTACTGTCATGTCAAAGTTGGTGCAGTACGTTAATTCCTGTTAAAATTAAAAAGAATGCATGTTAAAGGTGGAACTTTGGGCAAAGAGATGAGTCAGCAAGTGCGTCAGGGCATTACGGATGAATAAAGTGAATTTCATGTGTTCTTTGACAGGACAGTCTATTAAAAGTGTGACAAATTGATAGCTCAGCAGTGTTTACAGCCAAGAGCTAGGTGTGTCCAGGTGGTTTCTGAGTGTGAATTGTGAATCAGGCAAGTGTAATTTCCAAAGCTTATCAGGAAAGGTTTAGAATTGAATTAATATTGATAGTGTGAATGATGGTGAAAGGGTTTCTATTTTGGATCACCCTGCCTCAGTGGGAGATGGCCAGTGCTAAAAAAACAACTCAGGAAAGTGGCCAGGAACCTACTGTGGTTTGAAGGAAAACAATTTATTCTGCTGAAACTTGGACCAACAACTTTGTTGTTGTTAAGAGAGTACTGGAAAGTAGTCTGATACAGGGACATCCCAAGGCAAGTTAATTGCTATCAAGAAAAAGGTATATGTACTGAAGACACAGCACTGCATTACGTCTTTCAATTTTCATGAAGTCAGGGGAAAGGCTGTTATTTTCTTGAACACTGAAGTACCTTATACAAAATCTTTGAAGGACTAGGGGAAAAAGGCTTGGGACAAATTATTATTATAATCAAAAGAAGCGCTAAACCACAAGGGTCATACAGCGCAGCAGCTTGGGACAAAATGTTGTAATGCCAGGTAGTCCTAAATTTTTTATACATTGAAAAGTAGCACCTACACACCTTAATATATTCATCCACCAATACATAATCTAACAAACATTATGTGCTGTATCATATCTTGTATACTTATTTACCTTCTTTTTCATTAAAATATATACAGTGGTACCTCGAGTTACGATGGTCCCCAAAATCGCCCTTTTATGTAAGTTTATTTTTTTAAATGCTTTTGTAAGTATATTTTTGGGGGTGTAAAAGGACTAGTCTATTTTACATTATTCCTTATGGGGATAAATTCGTTTGGTAATGGCACTTGAACAGCATTCTCGAACGAAAAAATATCGTAACTCGAGGTACCACTGTATTACTTATTACCAGACCTCTTTCTACACACAGCTCAATTAAAGGCTTCCCTCAGGGGTAAATGAAAATGGGGAGCCTTTAGTTGAGCTATGTGAGAAAGAGGTCTGTAATAAGAATACATATTTTATGAAAAAGAGGATAAATAAGAATACAAGGTATGATATAGCACGTAATGAAAGTAGTTTGTTAGATTATGTATTGGTGGATAAAAGGTTAATGGGTAGGCTTCACGATGTACATGTTTACAGAGGGGCAACGGATATATCGGATCGGTATTTAGTTGTAGCTACAGTTAGAGTAAGAGGTAGATGGGACATAAGGAAAATTGCAACAGCAAGTAAGAGAGAGGTGAAAGTGTATAAACTAAGGGAGGAGAAAGTTAAGGTGAGATATAAGCAACTTTTGGCAGAAAGGTGAGTAAATGCAAGTATGAATAGTTGGGGGTTGAAGAGGGTTGGGATTGTTTTAAAAATGCAGTATTATAATGTGGGGCAGAAGTTTGTGGCTATAGGAGGGTGGGTGCAGGAGGAAAGAGGAGTGATTGGTGGGATGATGAAGTAAAAGGTGTGATAAAAGAGAAAAGGTAGCTTATGAGAGGTTTTCACAAAACAGAAGTGTTGTAAGAAGAGCAGAGTGTATGGAAAGTAAAAGAAAGGTGAAGAGAGTGGTGAGAGAGTGCAAAAGGAGAGCAGATGAAAGAGTGGGAGAGGCACTGTCAAGAAATTTTGCGGAAAATAAGAAAAAGTTTTGGAGTGAGATAAACAAGTTAAGAAAGCCTAGGGAACGAATGGATTTGTCAGTTAAAAATAGAGTAGGGGAATTAGTAGAAGGGGAGCTGGAGGTATTGGGTAGATGGTGGGAATATTTTGAGGAACTTTTAAATGTCGATGAAGAAAGGGAGGCGATAATTTCATGCACTGGTCAGGGAGGTATAACATCTTTTAGGAGCGAGGAAGAGCAGGATGTCAGTGTGGGGGAGGTGCGTGAGGCATTATGTAGAATGAAAGCGGGTAAAGCAGCAGGAACTGATGGGATCATGACAGAAATGTTAAAAGCAGGGGGAGATATTGAGTTGGAGTCGTTGGTATTTTTGTTTAATAAATGTATGAAAGGGAGAAGGTACCTAAGGATTGGCAGAGAGTGTGTATAGTTCCTTTATATAAAGGGAAGGGTGACAAAAGAGATTGTAAAAATTATAGGGGAATAAGTTTACTAGTATTGGTAGGTAGTAGGTTTGTAGACAGCAACCACCCAGGGAGGTACTACCATCCTGCCAGGTGACTGTGAAACAGAAACCTGAAACTGTTTTACATGATGGTAGGATTGCTGGTGTCTTTTTTCTGTCTCATAAACATGCAAGATTTCAGGTACGTCTTGTTACTTCTACTTACACTTAGGTCACTCTACGCAAACATGTACACGTTTATGTATACACACTCGTCTGAGTTTTCTTTGATTTTATCTTAATAGTTCTTGTTCTTATTGCTTTTCCTTTCATATCCATGAGGAAATGGAATAAGAATCTTTCCTCTGTAAGCCATGCGTGTTGTAAAAGTCAACTAAAATGCCGGAACAATGGGCTAGTAACCCCTTTTCCTGTATAGCTTACTAAAAAGAAAAAGAAAAACCGTCAAAGTGGGATGTTTGAATGTGCGTGGATGTTGTGCGAATGATAAGAAAGAGATGATTGTAGATGTTATGAATGAAAAGAAGCTGGATGTCCTGGCTTTAAGTGAGACAAAGCTGAAGGGGGTAGGAGAGTTTCAGTGGGGAGAAATAAATGGGATTAGGTCAGGGGTTTCAAATAGAGTTAGAGCTAAAGAAGGAGTGGCAATAATGTTGAATAATCAGTTATGGCAGGTAAAGAAGGAATATAAATGTATAAATTCAAGGATTATGTGGATTAAAATAAAGGTTGGATGTGAAAAGTGGGTTATAGTAAGTGTTTATGCACCTGGAGAAGAGAAAAGTGTAGAGGAGAGAGAGAGATTTTGGGAAATGTTGAGTGTGTGGAGAGTTTTGAACCAAGTGAGAGAGAAATTGTGGTTGGGGATCTAAATGCTAAAGTGGGTAAAAATGTTGTGGAGGGAGTAGTAGGTAAATTTGGGGTGCCAGGGGTAAATGTAAATGGGGAACCATTAATTGAGCTATGTGTAGAAAGAGGTTTGGTAATAAGCAATACATATTTTATGAAAAAGAGGATAAATAAATATACAAGGTATGATATAGCCTAGGTAGTAGGGTGGTAGACAGCAACCGCCCAGGGAGGTACTACCGTCTTGCCAAATGAGTGTAAAACGGAAGCCTGTAATTGTTTTACATGATGGTAGGATTGCTGGTGTCTTTTTCTGTCTCATAAACATGCAAGATTTCAGGCATGTCTTGTTACTTCTACTTACACTTAGGTCACATTACACATTCATGTATCAACATATATATACACACCCCTCTAGGTTTTCTTCTATTTTCTTACTAGTTCTTGTTCTTATTTCCTCTTATCTCCATGGGGAAGTGGAACAGAATTCTTCCTCCGTAAGCCATGCGTGTCGTAAGAGTCGACTAAAATACCGGGAGCAAAAAGAAAATGGCAACAGCAAGTAAGAGAGGGTAAAAGTGTATAAACTAAGGGAGGAGGAAGTTAGGGTGAGATATAAGCAACTATTGGCAGAAAGGTGGGCTAGTGCAAGTATGAGTAGTGGGGGGTTGAAGAGATTGGGACAGTTTTAAAAATGCAGTATTAGAATGTGGGCAGAAGTTTGTGGCTATAGGAGGGTGGGTGCAGGAGGAAAGGGATGAGTGGTGGAATGAAGAAGTAAAGGGTGTGATAAAGAGAAAAAGGTAGCTAATGAGAGGTTTTTACAAAACAGAAGTGTTAATAGAAGAGTAGAGTATATGGAGAGTAAAAGAAAGGTGAAGAGAGTGGTGAGAGAGTGCAAAAGAAGAGCGGATGAAAGAATGGGAGAGGGTCTGTCAAGAAATTTTGCTGAAAAGAAAAAATTTTGGAGTGAGATAAACAAGGTAAGAAAGCCTAGGGAACGAATGGATTTGTCAGTTAAAAACAGAGTAGGGGAGTTAGTAGATGGGAGCTGGAGGTATTGGGTAGATGGCGGGAATATTTTGACGAACTTTTAAATGTTGATGAAAAAAGGGAGGCGGTAATTTCATGTACTGGCCAGGGAGGTACAACATCGTTTAGGAGAGAAGAAGAGCAGGATGTGAGTGTGGAGGAGGTGCGTGAGGCATTACGTAGAATGAAAGGGGGTAAAGCAGCTGGAACTGACGGGATCATGACAGAAATGTTAAAAGCAGGGGGATATATAGTGCTGGAGTGGTTGGTATTTTTGTTTAATAAATGTATGAAAGAGGGGAAGGTACCTAGGGATTGGCAGAGAGCATGTATAGTTCCTTTATATAAAGGAAGGGGGATAAAAGAGAGTGTAAAAATTATAGGGAAAAGTTTACTGAGTATACCAGGTAAAGTGTATGGCAGGGTTATTATTGAAAGAATTAGAGGTAAGACAGAGAGTAGGATTGCAGATGAGCAAGGAGGCTTTAGAGTGGGTAGGGATGTGTAGATCAAGTGTTTACAGTGAAGCATATATGTGAACAGTATTTAGATAAAGGTAGAGAAGTTTTTATTGCATTTATGGATTTAGAAAAGGCATATGATAGAGTGGATAGGGGAGCAATGTGGCAAATGTTGCAAGCGTATGGAATAGGTAGTAAGTTACTGAAGGCTGTAAAGAGTTTTTATGAGGATAGCGAGGCTCAGGTTAAGGAGTGTAGGAGAGAGGGAGATTACTTTCCGGTAAAAGTAGGTCTTAGACAGGGATGTGTAATGTCACCATGGTTGTTTAATATATTTATAGATGGGGTTGTAAAAGAAGTAAATGCTAGGGTGTTGGGGAGAGGGGTGGGATTAAATTATGGAGAATTAAATGCAAAATGGGAGTTGACACAGTTACTTTTTGCTGATGATACTGTGCTTATGGGAGATACTAAAGAAAAGTTGCAAAGGTTAGTGGACGAGTTTGGGAGAGAGTGTAAAGGTAGAAAGTTAAAAGTGAACATAGATAAGAGTAAGGTGATGAGGGTATCAAACGATTTAAATAAAGAAAAATTGGATATCACATTGGAGAGAGGGATTATGGAAGTAAATGTTTTCAGATATTTGGGAGTTGACGTGTCAGCGGATGGGTTTATGAAGGATGAGGTTAACCATAGAATTGATGAATGAAAAAAGGCGAGTGGTGCGTTGAGGTATCTGTGGAGACAAAAAACGTTATCCATGGAGGCAAAGAAGGAAATGTACGTAAGTATAGTGGTACCAACACTCTTATATGGGTGTGAAGCATGGGTTGCAAATGCTGCAGCGAGGAGGAGGCTGGAGGCAGTGGAGATGTCCTGTCTAAGGGCAATGTGTGGTGTAAATATTATGCAGAAAATTCGGAATGTGGAAATTAGGAGAAGGTGTGGAGTTACTAAAAGTATTTGTCAGAGGGCTGAAGAGGGGTTGTTGAGGTGGTTTGGTCATTTAGAGAGAATGAATCAAAGTAGAATGACTTGGAGAGCGTATAAATCTGTAGGGGAAGGAAGGCGGGGTAAGGGCCGTCCTAGAAAAGGTTGGAGGGAAGGGGTGAAGGAGGTTTTGTGGGCGAGGGGCTTGGACTTCCAGCAAGCATGTGTGAACGTGTTAGATAGGAGTGAATGGAGACGAATGGTTTTTGGGACATGACGATCTGTTGGAGTGTGAGGAGGGTAACATTTTGTGAAGGGATTCAGGGAAACCAGTTAATTGATTTAGTTGGACTTGAGTCCTGGAAATGGGAAGTACAATGCCTGCACTTTAAAGGAGGGGTCTGGGATAGTGACAGCTGGGAGGGACTATTCTCAGTTGTCGTATCTGAGCTCCTCTGCAAAGACAGTGATTATGTATGAGTGTGGTGAAAGTGTTGAATGATGATGAAAGTATTTTCTTTTTGGGGATTTTCTTTTTTTTGGGGTCACCCTGCCTTGGTGGGAGACGACCGACTTGTTGAAAAAAAAAAAAAAAAAAGTTTACTGAGTATTCCAGGTAAAGTGTACCGTAGGGTTATTATTGAAAGAATTAGAGGTAAGACAGAGGGTAGGATCGCAGATGAGCAAGGAGGTTTTAGAGTGGGTAGGGGATGTGTAGATCAAGTGTTTACATTGAAGCATATATATATATTTTTTTCAACAAGTTGGCTGTCTCCCACCGAGGCAGGGTGACCCAAAAAGAAAATACTTTCATCATCATTCAACACTTTCAGGTAAACCGGTTATCGATTCAGCCGGACTTGAGTCTTGGAAATGGGAAGTACAATGCCTGCACTTTAAAGGAGGGGTCTGGAATAGACAGTTTGGAGGGAATATTCTAAAATGTAGTATCTGAGCACCTCTGCAAAGACAGTGATTATGTATGAGTGAGGTGAAAGTGTTGAATGATGATTTAAGTATTTTCTTTCTTTTTGGGTCACCCTGCCTCGGTGGGAGACGGCCAACTTGTTGAAAAAAAAAAAAAACATGATTGTGGACAATTCAATATATGGTTGTCCACAGTTGTGTTCTGAATGAATGTATTAAGACTTGTGCTCATGTCAGTGATGTCACCTGTCTGTCATTGTCTCCTGGCTGATGGCCTCAATTATTATAATAATTATGAGGGAGTGCTAAACCTTTAGGATTATACAGTGCATGTGGGGGTGGGGATGGAAGGTATTCAGGCTCAATTCAGGGAACCTGAGCACAGATTTAATTCCCATGTGGATGATTTGCAAATTGTTATTTAATCCTGGGGAAAGTCGGTTCTATAGTCAAGGCAAAGTGGGCTTCAGAAGTGCTAGAAGGTAAGAACATCAGAGCCTGGCCCATGGCTGGGTTCCGGGAGTAGAAAAACTCGCGGAACTCACCAAAGGTATATCAATACAGCCTCTCCTCACTTAACAACGGAGTCCTGTTCCTAATTATTATTATTATAATCAAAAGAAGCGCTAAACCACAAGGGTTATACAGCACGGCTTCTGTTCCTAAGACCACGTCGTTAAACGAATTTATCGCTAAGTGAGAAGCATACTATAATGGTAGTGAGTTTGTGTCAACCATCTTTGATATTGTTTTAATGTCATAAATAACAAAAAAGGCACAATACCGTGACTGGAACAATACACACACAACCCGCACATATAAAAAAGAGAGGATCTTACGACGACGTTTCGGTCCGACTTGGACCATTTACAAAGAGTGTGACTTTGTAAATGGTCCAAGTCGGACCGAAACGTTGTCGTAAGCTCCTCTCTTTTTTATATGTGCGGGTTGTGTGTGTTTTAATGTCATCTTTGCACCGTTTATAACATTTCTGGTATATTTTTAAATGTTTATACAGTAGTGTACTGTATATAGAAATAAACAGAATAGAGGAAATCAGCTAAAATATACTACATTATTTCAGTATGAATACTGGTTAGAGAGCCCATCGTAAGTCTGAGGTGTGGGTAAACGAGTACGTCGCTAAGTGAGGAAAGGCTGTACTGGTCTTGGGCAAAAAAGTGGTTGCATGAATGAGGTTCTGGGGTGTGAGTCTATGGCCATTCTGGAGTCAACAGAGGGTCCCACAGTCACTAGAGCACTAACTGTGCAACTGTTATTCAGGCAATTATGGGAGCTGGCAAATTGGAAAAATCGCAGAATCATGCCACTCCTGGATCCACAGGTAACCTTCAATAGTAATTCTACCATAAGGTGTCCTTCCAGATGGCCACCCAGTGTCTCACCTGAGGGTCATCTGACACCTAATGATGATCAGTTTTCCATCAGGTAGAGTGACTTAACCACTACCAACAAGTTATGCTAGAACAGGGCCAATAATGATTCTTTTCCAGAGCCAATAATAATTCCCTTTCATTCTGTCTAGTTGCAGGATTACACAATAGGAGAAATATCCTCGTTAATGAGGCCAAAAAGAGAGGATTAAGGAGTATAGTATTTAGATTCGATCTGAGAAAGGGAAGAAGAGGTCCAAGTCCTTGGATCAAGAGCCCTTTTGCCACAAAGGACTGCTCATGAAGAGGGCTGCTGGAGATGCAAACCAACTATCATTGAATGCAAAGTATGATGGGATGTTGGGAATCAAAGCTCTGGATTGTTTGTAAGGCACTTTGGAAGTCTGAAATGACAAAGAATGAGGAAGCAGACAGTGTTGTGATGCAGATGGCAGCAGCATAAAGTTTGTATAATTACTCGTTTATTTTTTAACACATCGTCTGTCTCCCACCAAGGTAGAGTAACCCCCAACCCCAAAGAAAAAAAAAGAAGAAATGCTTTCATTAAGTTTTTCTTTTTACATTTAGTAGTTTATACAGAAGGGGTTACTAGCCCCTTGCTCTTGGCATTTCAGTTGCCTCTCATGACATGCATGGCTTACAATGAGGTCCATCATCTTAGAGATAATTAAGTGAACAGTTGATTTTGAGCAATACTGTACCTAAGTTGTAGTCTGACCATAATCATGACTAAAGCTGGTTAAAGGAACTATTATTATTATTGAATTTTATTAAAAACTAGTGCTAAAATTGTTGGTTAGAAGAACAGATAATAAGTATGTGAAAATTGCTTGGGTATAAACAAATATTTAGCCAGTGTAAATGTTAAATAAACTGTAAAAATTACCATTATAAATGGGGAAGCAAGTGCATGCTGAAACCTATGAAATTTTTTTTGGCAAAAATGTTCATTATGTATTCTGATAGATGACATGAACTGCCCAATTTCATAATAATAAAAAAAGGGCTGAGTACATACTTTGTATGCAAATCATGGCAGAATCCTTGCCTTATGAAAAGAATCCTCTCACCTGTGCAATACTCAAAATGGAATTAAATATTTTGTGTCCCATACTATATTCAAATCATAAATAATAGGGATGAATCTCAGGTCAACAAGTAACCAGAAATAAAACAATATAAGAAAGTTCATACTATATTACAAGTAATAAATGTAGATATAAACAGACCAATTACCAACATCAAACAGAGAAACTGGATGGGAAATTAAGGTCCGGGATACTCTGAGTTTAAGATTTCAATCCTGGGAAAACAAAAAAGAAAATGAAAAATAGATTTACACTCTGTTTAAAGTTTGAGGATTGTAATTGGGGTGAGATGAGTGCAGCTGACAATGGAGGTGATAAATGTCAGCTGCAACCCTTATGCCCCAAGTACTTACGAACATTACAGCAAGTAATGCCCACCATATTTAAATACCTACCACTGGTACTGAAATCACTTCTAACTTAAAAATTTCATATTAGCAAATTTCCTAATGTGAAACTTTTGCAGTAAATCAGAACCATTGCTGCCACATAAAATCTCTTGATTTTAGCCTATGAACCAAGGCAAAAGAAAAAAAAATATGGATTAATAAAAAGCCTACAGATGCATTCTAGCACACAGCAAGCTGGGATCATCACAGGCTTCTCAGTGCTGTTTTATGGATCTTAATTTGCTGTACATCAGCAAACCTGCATCCAAAAGATGGTACCTAGGAAAGCTCACCTCCAAAGGGCCCAAATACGTGAATATTTCACACAGAGGATTTCATACTGAAGCTGTCAACTGTACATTGTTCATCTAATTCTTGCTACTAATTTTTTCAGTTATGGAATCTTTTTACTTGTTTTTCTCTAGGCCAGAACTATGGATTCACCAGGAATATTTTCAAACAAATGAAGACAATAGGTGGTGAACACTGAAGTTGCCAAATGGCCTTAATAGACTGGGGAGTACAGCATGGCAGTTTTTCAGCCTAATTAACTGTCAACAAAACAATCACTCCTGAATTAGTTCAGGTAAATGTATCACTAGAACATGCACAGCAAAATGCACATGATTACTCCATACATATTTAGTAATATAACTTGACTCTGCCTAATTCAACGTGGATCCACATGAACAAAAGATCAAACATATGCATGTCAGCCATTGTTTCACTCAACGTGGATCCATTTCAACAACATGCATACGCTTTCCCATTCAAGTTTCATTTCAGGAGTAAGCCAGTATGCATATTTGAATTCAACGGAGTTCGACCCACCATCATTAACGCCTTACACACGTTAGAGCGTCATTCAACTCAAATCCATCATGGCATCGTGTGTGGGGCATGCATCACGCTGGATTGACTCAAAGAGAGACTGCAGTTCGGGAGTAGATTTGATATGAGCAACAAATTCAGATAACTGGGGGTTCTTGTCTGCATCTGGGATGGTCAAGAGCGCCGCAACTGCTCTCATGGCTGACCGCTTGAGCTCGTCCTGCTTTTCGTACTCCTGCTTAACTGAATTGGCTTTGACTTTGGTAGTCACAGTTGTGCGAAGAGGTTCAACTAATCTCTCAAGTCTGAAACCAAAGATAAACTGTATTAACAATTGTGAGAGTAAGTGCAATACACTCTAATTGGAAGTAAAAAAAAATACGTTCAATATGCCACTATATGTTCCTTAAACATTGTTGGCCTTTTTAATTAAAATTATACTCTTTCATGACTTGCTGTAATGAAAGAAACGTAGCTTAAACACTCTTAGGTTTCTGAAAAAGTTGGTTATACATCAAACATTTATAATTATGATATCAACTTTGTGTGTTACCCACAAGTTCTACTGGTACTTCACACAACTAATGAACATGTAATAACATCACGGTAAACAGGTGATATCACAATATGCACAATAACCACTGTGAAAAAATAGTAAATTTCCAAGCACTTTCATGATTTCTCGGATTATCAAGGAACTGAAAAAGTAATTGGATAGCAGAAGGCTTATATATTACAGTACAGTGGCACCCCGAGTTTCGGCCACCTCCCAACTCGAACAATTATGTAAGTGTATTATTGTAAGTGCTTTTGTAAGTGTATTTTTGGGGGTCTGAAATAGACTAATCTAATTTACATTATTCCTTATGGGAACAAATTCGTTCAGTAACGGCACTTGAACAGCCTTCTGGATCGAATTATGGCTGAAACTTGGGGTACCACTGTTTGGATACTTGATTCTTATAAAAATCTTCCACAATGGTGACTACAACAAAAGAGAAACTTTCCATTTGTTTGGTACAACATTGTTACATGAAAGAATAATGACATGACATTTTAAAGATAATACACTATAGGATTTCCAAAGTTCCATAAGCGCAAACCAAAATCATTTTACTAATTAACTTTAGTGTATGAGATTACCAAGGATTTAGAGATACAGTGGACCCTCGCTATTCGAACACTCCAAAACTCACCCTCAATCCAGAATGCTGTTCAAGTGCTATTACCAAACGAATTGATTCCCATAAGGAATGATGTAATTAGATTAGTCCATTTCAGACCCCCAAAAATACACTTATAAAAGCACTTACAAAAATAAACTTACATAAAAGGGTGAGTTTTGGAGTGTTCGAATGGCGAGGGTCCACTGTACTGTACTTTGACAAGAGTCAACATAACTGTACTTTCACCAATGGTCAAGGCCATTACTTGAGGATGCTAAGTTGACAATATTACATTGTCCACTCTTAAGTTACATTGTTGGTGGACACTGATACTTCAAGTGCTGGCTGGATAGCAACATGTTTTGTGAATCAGGAAACTTCACTTTTTAAACATTTTTGTTTTAACATACAGGCAGTCTCCCACTGAGGTAGGGTGACCCAAAAAAGAAACACTTTCACCATCATTTTAACATCATCTCTTTTTATGGTTGGCTGTAATTTTTGTTTATTAAAGGACTACTTCAGACAGATCTTGTATGGGGGATCTTTTTTCCTAGTGTCTGCAAGATATCTACATAGCTTGGTTCTTTTTTTCCTAGTGTCTGCAAGATATCTACATAACTTGGTTCTTCTCCCTTTCAATTTTCTTTGAACGCTTTTCATCTTTGTACATAAAAATTGTCACATGTAAGCATCACACTCATATATCTAAAAAGGTCTATTTTTTTTTTTCAACACATTGGCTGTCTCCCACCAAGGCAGGATGACCCAAAAAAGAAAGGCTTTCATCATCATTCACACATAATCACTTTCTCTTAAATTCTTTCACAAACTGGCATTCTAACCTTTCATACAAGTATAGTTCTTTGCATAAATAAATAAATTACAAGTACAGTTTTGGGAAACAGATTCAGGCTGTCTGAATATCACTTTCATGAACAGGGTAGTTTCTAAGAAATGAACAAGATCAAGAGAAAGACAGCAGTTAATAGGTCTTCCACAATCAAAGGAAAATGTTTTGTATTACCTGTTAATTCATATTAAGCAAAGGTTATTATATTAAGTGAACACATTTTCAATTATTCCAGTTTTAAAATAATAATACATTGTAAAACAGACAACACTGGGTACAGTATTGTCACTGCACTTGTCAGTAGTAGTTACACTTGTGTAGCGTGTATACATGTGTATTCCCAGAACCGTTACAGCTAGTCATGTGACCACACTCAAACTGTAAGACGCTGGCCTTTGAGGCAGTGTCCCAAGTCAGTCAAGGCATGGCAGCAGAGCAGGCAGAAACCCATTCTTCAATAAACCCATAAGAGGTCAAGTATACTGTATTGTTGCTACTCAATATTCATCTGAATCCATCTCAACTCACCAACAATATAGATCACTACGAGAGGCTACCCCTTCCTCTCGTAATTCTTTTCAAATACAGTGGACCCCCGAGTTTCGGCCATAATTCATTCCAGAAGGCTGTTCAAGTGCCATTACCGAAGAATTTGTTCCCAAAAGGAATAATGTAAAGTAGGTTAGTCTGTTTCAGACCCCCAAAAATACACTTACAAAAGCACTTGCAATATTACACTTACATAATTGTTCGAGTTTTGAGGTGGTCGAAACTCGGGGGTCCACTGTACAACAGTAAATAACCTAGCCATGGTGAAAGTTTGTTATGTGTAGACAGCATCTCCAATTATTTCCACCAAAATAGATAAATATGTACAGCAGGAAATGGCAACCTCCAATGCACCAAACAAAAACAAAATTAAATCTCAGGATGTGTTGATGAAGGCAATTTCTTAAACTTCAAAATACTTTGTAAATATTGGCTTACCTTTGTAGCACAGCTTGAGGACATAAGTGCGCCAGTCGAGTAAGCATCAGATAAGTGAGCATTTTGATATCATAGTGATCGCGTAGACCACCTTCTACATGCTCCAAAAACACATAGATATCTATCCTGTCTAGACAGGTTTCAAGAAGTGTGTACATACATTCAAATGCTGCCTTGCGAATATCTAAGCCATCATCAACAGTGTGTTTAAACGGGCCCATTTCCACTTCCCTTATCAGTTCTTTCTGAGGATGCAAGAATAAGTAGGTTAGTTTACGCTCTTGCCTGAGGCTCAATAACATTACAATTAAAAGCACAAGTACTCGTTGACTCACAATGGGGTTACGTTCCGACAAATCCATCATAAGTCAAAAATATCTTAAGTCAAATATGAATGTAATATGCTAAATAAATAGGTAAATAAATAACTACTGTCACTGAATAAGTAAATAAACAAATAATTACTGCAGCTAAATACCAGTAATGAAAAGCAAAAGAAAGCTATGGACTTGCCGCCTTCATGCTGGGTTATTATCTTAAGTTCCACCCCCAAGTTAATACTTTTGCACAACAGTAAAGTCGAAATATCCTAAGATGAACCATGGTATGTCAAGGAGCACCAGTAATCTCTCACCTAACAAAATTTTGAATCCCCCCAAAAAAAAAAACCTAGGACCCTTCCTCCGCTTAGCAACCTACTTTCTCTTTTTACAATCAAATTTACTAGCTGCATGACTAACTAACGAATACACACTGTGTGCCAAATGATAAATGAATGAAATATTTATTTTTCTTAGTTTATTAGACCAACTTTATTCATTTTTAATATATAATCATTTGGTATGCGTGGTAATCTCACGTTGTTTCAGCAAACATTTGTTAAAAAATGTGGGATCTGGAAAGTCGCTGGGAGATAAGATTATCATTGTCTCAAGCTTACTTGTTTTTAGCAATATCTTTTCAAATATCATTTAAATTGATTTATGTTCATAGGAACAGCTGAAGCAAAGGAAGAGTGATTTGGGTAAGGGAAATTCAATGAGCCTACTCTGAACACATTCTATGGTTGGCTATCAGTGTGAATGTTATGTATGAATTCAAATAAAAAAACACAATGAACATCTGGCCAGACAAAATATGACTCAATTTTTTATTTTATTTCTATTTTTTTCAGTTGTTTCTGGATCAAATGCATTTCTTTGTATATGTGTGGTAAGCTTGCAAATTTTTGGTAAACATTCACACAAAAAAAAAAAAATCATCCCATTCCTCATTTCAAGGAATAACATGGGCTTCTATACACATTGCAATTCTCTTAATGCCTTTTTTGCTAAATGAACCCTATCTAGGTTGTTAAGTGAGGACCACTCTACCCAAACACAAACATTAAAAATACTTTAATTGCTAATTAGGAATTAAAGAGTAAATTTTAATTTATATACACACCTCTTCGTATATACATTTTTTTTTATTATTAACACATAGGCTGTTTCCCACCAAGACAGGGTGGCCCGACAAAGAAAAACTTTCACCATTATTCACTCCATCACTGTGTTGCCAGAGGCGTGCTTACACTACAGCTACAAAACTGCAACATTAACACCCCTCCTTCAATTAGAATATATGGGGAACTAAGAAGACTAACTTCTATCATTCCTGCCACTAATATATAAAACAGATACTGTAAAATCAACACTTGCACATTTTTTTTATTAATTCATCAGCTGTTTGCCACCAAGGCAAGGTGACCAGAAAAAGAAAAAACACATTCATCATCCTTCACTCCATCACTCTTGCTAGAGGTGTGCAGAAACTGTACTTCCCACCTCCAGGACTCAAGTCCGGCTAACCGGTTTCCCTGAATCCTTTCATGTTACTTTGCTCACACTCCAGCATCACATCAAGTACATTAATCTAACTATAGTTCATTCAAGTGTCATGTCTGAGACCACTGTATACTTACTCTAACTTTAGTTTCATTGTAGAGTTGAGGGAGAATGGTATCAAGAAGATCACGGACAAGGGAGGGCTTGTTGTGGGCTGCCGAATTAAACGCAACAAGAGCTACACGTCGCACATTGAGATCGGGATCTTGAAGAGTAGACAAGAAGTCACCAATGCAGTGTCGGAGTAAACTGTCAATAGTTGTTGGCTGAAAATAAAAGAGGCAGCATAACTTAATTTAAATTCTTTATTACCACATGATACATTGTTTGTACAAAAATAGATAACATTTAATATTACACAAGAAAAAGCCCCTGGCTATGCAGAGCACTTCAGGCAATCTTTAAATTAAAATTACAATAAAAAAAAAAAATTTCAACACAAGAGGCCATCTCCCACCAAGGCAGGACAACCAGAAAAATAAAACTTTTTCTTCTTCTTACATGTAGTAATTTACAGAAAAAGGAGTTACTTATAGAAATAATAATGGTAAAGAACATGTTAATGGCAACTTCGCATTATATTTTTTTTAAATCCTGGCACAAAAACTAATATTTAAAAACAGTGAACAAAGCACAATCAAGTTCTAAGAGTCAATGTCACACATGGTGTACTGAGCAAAGCACAATCAAGTTCTAAGAGTCAATGTCACACATGGTGTACTGAGCAGCAAAGCACAAGCAAGTTCTAAGAGTCAAACCATACCACAGGTGGAGATAGAACCTGTGATCAGAGAGTTATAAAACTCCAGACCGACGCGCTAGCCACTGCGAGTCGGTTTGGAGTTTTATGACTGATCGCAGGTTCTATTCCCGCCCGTGGTATGGTTTGTTTGTAATCGTGTCATTACGACTGCGTGAGTCTAAGAGTCAATGTCACACATGGTGTACATGTATTCCAACTTATTTCAATCTTACTTTTTTATTTTTATCGCACTATTAGTAATACTATGCTGATGGTACAGGTCATATATATAACTAAACAAGAGATGGTACAGTCATCACACTAATTTTAAATCAGTGGTTTTAACCATGCTAAACTGAAGGCAACGACCTACAAGGAAAGAAGGAGAGAACTAGGCCTATGTAACTCGAGGAATAAGTAACAAGAGGAGACATGATCATGATTTATAAAATATTACTAAGGAAAGACAAGGAAAACAAGTATAGGTTCTATACCAAGATTGCAAAAGAATAAAAGAGATGCCTGTACACTTCACACTCTCATGAGCAAATGGGATATCAGGAAACACTTTCTCAACCAAAGAGTGATAAAGAAGTGAAATGAGCCTAAAAATTACTTAAAGGAAGCAGATTCCATATAGAGCTTCATAAAAAAGGTAGGAATGCTAATTCACTTCCATCTGTAAATAGTAGCAAGAATAAGAGCTAAAGATAACCCCCTTCCCCAGCCCTTGATAATCTCAAATTGGTAAAATTACATCTCTCCAGGTTTGACCTTAGGGCTTATTTTTAACTATTAATCTGTCAATTGTTCACTCTTTCACCGTCGTCTCACACAGCTATGATATAGACGTCAGTGTCGTTCATACAGGATCTTCGTCTTAATCACAGTGCCCTCAAATATGCTGTGAGCAGTACATTTTGGCCTAGACATGAGACAATGGGCCAGTGCTATGTGTATGTGCACAGTGTAAAAAAAAAAAAAATCCTGACCCACATTGCATGATGGGAAAAGCAAATCTTTGACATTGTGCTTGGATTAAAATAGTGACTGAGGCATTTTCTAAGGATGGTTTTGTTTTATTGGCTATTTCTTGGAATCATTTGATAGAATGGAAAACTTACTAGTTAAATAGAGACAATTTTGGTGGGTTTCAGATTAGAAGAGGCATGAAATATGCCTCAAGATGACAGAAATATTAGATTTTTCATGATTTTCCTGTGGAAAGGTAGGTCCCCTCCTCAGTCTGTTTTATAGGCCATACTAGGTCTGCTTCAATTATTGGGACTGCGTAAACCATGACCAATCATTCGTGGGCTATATTTTAATAGCCAAGAAATAGGGAAAACTTTTATTTTTTTGTGTGTGACGATGGATTCAAATTGGAGGGCAAGTGTTATAGAGGAGAGGCCTACTCTTGGAGGGCAAGTGTTATAGAGGAGAGGCCTACTCTTGGAGGGCAAGTGTTATAGAGGAAAGGCCTACTCTTGGAGGGCAAGTGTTATAGAGGAGAGGCCTACTCTTGGAGGGCAAGTGTTATAGAGGAGAGGCCTACTCTTGGAGGGCAAGTGTTAGAGGAGAGGCCTACTCTTGGAGGGTAAGTGTTTAGAGGAGAGGCCTGGGGTACATTATTAATGAAGAAAGGAAACATTGCTTTAATGACTGGAATGCCCACAGTGATAATTTTGGACTCTACAGTGGACCCCCGAGTTACGAGCACCTCGGAAATCGTACAACTATGTAAGTATAATATTGTAAGTGCTTTTGTAAGTGTATTTCTGGGGGTCTGAAATGGACTAACCTACTTGACATTATTCCTTAAGGGAGAAAATTCGTTCGGTAATGGCACTTGAGCAGGCTTCTGGAATGAATTATGCTCTACTGGGTCTACTGTATTTTTAAAATGTAATTTGATAAATTGTGTGTAAAACTGGCAAATTTTCCAAGTTGTGTGTACTTATAGGATAATTCTCATGGTTTAACAGGCAATTTCTTTAGCTCAATAGATAGAACAGAAGACACACTAGCCAACAGCTAGGAGCTGGATCAAACTGAGCAATGGAATTGGCTTAAATTAAAAGGCCTCAAAATTGCTGATGTGTAACTTTTGCCCAAACAGCCAAATTCGTGCCTGTGTAATTCCTTAAATTTTCCATCAAACTTTGCCTTTTTGTTGTCATTACCATGAGAAAAAAATTCATTACCATTTCAGAAGATAATTTAATAAAAAAAAAATGGCCACATTGTCAGCACCATCAATTTTGAGGGTAATGACAGAGAAAGGGCTGATGTATCTGAATGTTTGTGCCGACTCATGACACAAGCTTTTATCCCTTTTAATTTCTCACTATGAGACAGCATTAAGTATTTACTAAAGGCTATGGACATGGGATTCTGAACCACATGAAACATTTTCCTGCAACTTTCTTATTTGTAATACAGGATATTTATAGGAAACTTAAACAAATGCAGAAAATTCCAACACTAGTCTTCTTGTCATTATTTTCCTAGGAAAAAACAAAAAAAAGGGGTCATAGTGTGGCTGGGAAATGGAAAGTAATCAGGCTAGAGCCAAGAGTAATATAACCCCAACTTCTTGGATCAAGAGAGCAAGCCACATGGAAAACTTCAAGCACAAAACTCTTACCTGATCTGAGATGGTAAATTTGATTGCAGTTACAATTGTTGTTCTCATCATTGGTGAGTCCGTTTTTAATGATTCTTGCAATTTAGGAAGAAGAGCAGAGGGATTAATCAACGTTAATTTCCCTAAACATTCTGCAACAACATTACGGGTTCCTTCCTCGATGCATTCCGTGTGTCGGAAGAGCTGCGCCCAGATGTCGCTTACAAAACCTTGAAGAACCTTAACACCTTCTACGCTCTTACTTTGTAGACTGATGATCTAAAAAAAAAATCTAAGATTTTACGAGTTTCTAGCCCAAAATTTTATTCTTAAAAAATAACAAAGGAGTAAAAGAAATAACTTTTTACAACCTCAATATTAAGGGAATTTTTGCATAGAAAAACTTAAAACTATTAATATGCAGAGAAATAAAGAAAATATATAAAATGTTGAAGGTGGAAGCAATGACAAGTGAAATTTTTTTTACATGGATAACTGTCTGGATGTGTGATTTAACCTGTGAATATTAATAATTTTCCTTTTTAAACTCAACGGTAATCTCCCACTAAGGCAGGGTAACCCAAAGAATAAAGCACATTCACCATCAATCAATCAACTGTTGACTTTCCAAATTGTAATGTCATCCCATTCAGACTCTGCCCTCCGACTGTAACCTCCCCACCACCCCTTCATAATTGATGAACCTTTAATGGAATACATGATGATAACCTCACTGCCCTAGTGAAGTCACCCGGCTCAGGCTGACACATTGCAATATATGTAACTCATCCATGTGTGATGGAATTTGACAAGGAAACAGCTAGTTTCTGTTTCCCTTATCAACTCATCATATAAAATAGGATAGCAGAGTATTGCTGATGTATCAAATTTTGCTAAATGAAAGAAAATGCAAAGTTTGGAAAGAGAGAGAGAGAGAGAGAAAATAGGTGCAACTTAATGTTCTTCTTTCAACAAACTGAGCGTATCCCACTGAAGCAGGGTGGCCCAAAAAGAAAAACAAAAGTTTGTCTTTTTAACTTTAGTAATGTATGCAGGAAAAGGAGTTACTATCCCCTTTCTTCCAGAATGTTAGTCGCCTCTTACGACACGAATGGCTTATGGAGAAAGAATTCTCTTCCATTTCCCCATGGAGATAAGAGGGAAGAAACAAGAACTAGTAAGAAAATATTAGAAAACCCAGAGGGGAGTGTATACATATGAGGGAGGAGGTAGAGGTGGTTTTGTGGGCGAGGGGCTTGGACTTCCAGCAAGCATGTGTGAGCGTGTTAGATAGGAGTGAATGGAGACGAATGGTTTTTGGGACTTGAGCTGTTGGAGTGTGAGCAGGGTAATATGTGTGAAGGGATTCAGGAAAACCAGTTAATTGATTTGGTTGGACTTGAGTCCTGGAAATGGGAAGTACAATGCCTGCACTTTAAAGGAGGGGTTTGGGATATTGGCAGTTTGGAGGGACTTCTTAACTGTCGTATCTGAGCTCCTCTGCAAAGACAGTGATTATGTATGAGTGAGGTGAAAGTGTTGAATGATGAAAGTATTTTCTTTTGGGGATTTTCTTTCTTTTTGGGTCACCCCGCCTCGGTGGGAGACAGCCGACTTGTTGAAAAAAAAACAAAAAAAAAACATGCATGTGTAGTGTGACCTAAGTGTAAGTAAAAGTAGAAAGACATACTTGAAATCTTGCATGTTTATGAGACAGAAAAAAAGACACCAGTCATCCTACCATCATGTAAAACAATTACAGGCTTTCATTTTACACTCACTTGGCAGGACGGTAGTACCTCCCTGGGTGGTTGCTGTCTAGTAACTTAACCCTTAAACTGTCCACACGTAGATATACGTTCACGTTCATGTGCGTACTGCTCCGAACGTAGATCTACGTTTAATTTTTCATTCCTTCAAATTTAGTGCGATAGGCCTGAGTCACCTAGACACGAGAGAATGGGTCTGTACCCTCAGTGTGTGCAGTATTAAAAAAATCTGGGACCACTTAGTACCTTGTGGGAACACCAGTTCAATTGAGTGCCAGCTAGAGCAAATAGTGTGGCAAACACCAGGTATTCACTGATGTCATGTCACATTAACACTCCCCTTATAAGAGGAAAGTAAAAATAGGTTAGATAAATACATGAGTGGCTGTGGGTGGGTGTGAGTTGGACCTGACTAGCTACTAGGTCTGATGCCATGCTCCTTCCTTCAGAGGATGTGACCTGACTAGGTGGGTCATTGGTCTAAGCTGGGGGATGTCATGGACCTGCCTTGTATGGGCCAGTAGGCCTGCTGCAGTGTTCCTTCTTTCTTATGTTCTTATGTATTCGGCAGGCTGGCTGGCTTTGGCTGTCTATCTGTCTATATCTTTGTCTGTCTATATATCTATCTGTCTCTCTCACATGTACACATAAGTACAGTTATTATACATAATGTAAATTACCTAGGATAACCCAAAAATTCCAGGCAAAGTGCTATACAGTGGAACCCCGACTTACGATGTTATCATCTTACGTTATTTTCGATAACCGATATTTATAACGTAAGAAATTTGATTGTGACTTACGATGTTTGCTTCGTTTACCGACTTTCGTACCGGACCTGTCCGCTGGCGCCCAGCTGAGCGCGCACTCCAGGGAGCGTCAGTGCTATTGTTTACAAGCGGAGCGACCACCCACCCACACCCACGCATTCATACCAGTATATTGTCATTATTCCACTGTTTTTAGTGCTTGCAACTGCTAAATAAGCTACCATGGGTCCAAGGAAAGATCCTAGTGCTAAGCCTGTGGCAAAGAGGAACAGAAATATATGTACGATAGAAGTGAAGAAGGAGATAATAGAAAAATATGAAAGTGGAGTGCGTATCAGTGAGCTGGCCAGGCTGTATGGTAAACCCTATTCTACCATCGCTACCATTGTGGATAAGAAATATTCAAGTAAAATCAAGGAAGCTGTTGTTGCAAAAGGTGCATCTGTGATCACAAAACACAGACCACAAGTGCTGGAAAATGTGGAAAGGTTGTTGTTGGTGTGGATCAACGAGAAACAGTTAGCAGGAGATACTGTTTCGGAGGGAATAATATGTGAAAAAGCAAGGCAGTTGCATGATGATCTCCTTAAGAAAATGCCTGCAACGAGTGAAGTGAGCGAATTTAAAGCCAGCAGAGGCTGGTTTTACAAATTTAAGAATCGAAGTGGCATACATAGTGTTGTGAGGCATGGTGACGCAGCCAGTTCTGACAAAAGTGCGGCTGAAAAATATGTTCCTGAATTCCAGGAGTACCTAGAGGCTGAACAATTCCTCCCCCAACAAGTGTTTAATTGTGATGAAACAGGCCTGTTTTGGAAGAAAATGCCCAACAGGACCTACATTACTCAGGAGGAAAAGGCACAGCCAGGACATAAGCCTATGAAAGACAGGCTAACTTTGATGCTGTGTGCCAATGCCAGTGGTGATTGCAAAGTGAAGCCTTTACTGGTGTATCTTTTTGAAAATCCCCGAGTGTTTGGCAGATGCGGTGTCAGCAAGTCTAACTTGTGTGTGATGTGGAAGTCTAACAAAAAGGCTTGGGTCACAAAGGACATTTTCTTAGATTGGTTCAATGAAGTGTTTGGCCCCAGTGTGAAGAAATATCTATTGGACAATAATTTGCCACTTAAGTGCCTCCTGATAATGGACAATGCTCCTTGTCATCCTCCAAACTTGGTAGAGAAAATTGTGGAGGAGTTTAAATTCATCAAAGTGAAGTTCTTGCCCCTAATACCACTCCTCTCCTCCAGCCCATGGACCAGCAGGTCATTTCCAACTTTAAAAACTCTATACCAAAGCAATGTTTCAAAAGTGCTTTGATGTGACCACAGACATGAACATAACCCTAAGAGAATTTTGGAAAAACATTTCCATATGCTGCATTGTGTACACCTTATAGGTAAGGCTTGGGAGGGAGTGACTACCAGGACTTTGAACTCTGCCTGAGAAAATTGTGGCCAGACTGTGTCCTAGAGAGGGATTTTGAAGGTTTTGGGGCTGAGCCTCAGAACCCTGAGCCTGAGCCTGAGCCTGTTTTGGAAGAAATTGTGGAATTGGGCAAGTCTTTGGGGTTAGAGGTGAGTGGTGAGGATGTGGAACAGTTGGTGGAGGAGCACAAGGAAGAGCTAACCACTGAAGATCTGCAAGAGCTTCAACAGCAACTGGAACAAGAGAGCAGAGGTCAGGACAATGGTTCAGAGGAGGAGGTGGAACAAAAATGGAAGAATGTGCCTTCTTCAAGGATTAGGGAGATCTGTGCCAAATGGAGTGATGTGCAAGCATTTATGGATGAATATCACCCTAACCATGCTGTTGCAGGCCGTGCTGGCAACCTGTACAATGACACAGTGGTGTGTCATTTCAGGGATGTGTTAAAGAATCGCCAGACACAGAGCTCCCTGGACAAATTTGTTGTTAGAAAGAGGTCTAGTGACTCTCAAGCTGGTCCTAGTGGCATTCAAAGAAAAAGGGAAGTAACCCCAGAAAAGAACTTACCACCTGCAGTGTTAATGGAAGGGATTCCCTTCAAACACTAGCATACTACTCCACCTTCTCCCCTCCTCCGTCCTCCACACATCAACAACTCTTCAATAAATGTAAGTGACATGTTATTGTACAATATTTGCATGTGTATTTATGTATTCTTTATTCAATTATTTATTATTTAATGTCCAAAAGTTCTAAAAAATATTTTATATAACTACTTTTGGAAGTCTTGGACGGATTAAATTTATTTCCATTATTTCTTATGGGGAAAATTGATTCGTTTAACGATTGTTTCGCCTTAAAATATGCCCTCTCTGACGGATTAATATCGTAAGTCGGGGTACCACTGTACAATGCTTGTAGATATAAGACATAATAAGCATGACTGGCAAGTAATACGCATTGTCACTTCTGCATCGTGTATAATACCTGTTGGTTTATGAGCCGCACTCTGAGACTGAGACAAGCAGACGGAAAGACACACACACAGGCAGACAGAAAGACAGATAAGCAGAGTTAGACAGACATAAGCAGAGCTAGACAAACAGACAGATAGACATTGAAAAAGGGAGGGTTCCCTCCAGCACTGCTGATATTTATCAAATGTCACTGGGCTGTCAAAGAGTTATCTGACACTTGTCAACACACCATTCTTCAAGGAGTTTCATATACTGTACTCCAGGCACACAGACAGACCGAAAGACAGATAAGCAGAGCTAGACAGACACAGACAGATACAGACAGATAGACACACAGATAGACAGACACAGACAGATAGATAGATACAGAGTGAAAAAGCAAGGGTTCCCTGCACACATTCATTCATCAATGTCACTGCCTTATCAGTAGTTATCTGACAATTGTCATAACACCATTCTTCAAGGAGTTTCATATATACTCCAGGATGTCTAAAACATTGCTGGGACCTATAAATACTTCGTATATATTTATAGACAATAGTAAATGACCAAGGCAGGTGAAAATGTTCACCTGTTGGTGTGATTGTGACTACAGTGGTCCCTTGGTTTTCGCCAAAAATTCGTTCCAGAATGCTGCTCAAGTGCCATTACCGAACAAATTTACTTCCTTAAGAAATAATGTCATGTAGGTTAGTCTATTTCAGACCCCCAAAAATACACTTGCAACAGCACTTACGAAAATACACTTACATAAATGTTCGAGTTTGGAGATGCACGAAAACCGAGGGATCACTGTATTTGAGTACTATTTCAGTACCTAATATTAGTGTTAGAACAAAGATTGGCTATGAAATCACAAGAACTATTGTAAATTGCAATTATCAGAACATAAAAATTATATAAATTAAAATAAAAACTAGAAAAAAAAGTATATCGACAATACTTCTACAAGCGGCAGGACTTGATGTTGCCGTCAGGTGAGCATCCAGCACCAACTTGGCGGGCTTATATCTCGGTAAGTACTGGCCCTAAAAAATTTTTTTTAGCCTATCCTGTTTATAAAAATGCGCTCTTCATTTAAAAAAAAAAATGATTTTTTTTTTCAAAATATTCGGAGCAGTACGCAGGTGAATGTAGATCTACGTGTGGACAGTTTAAGGGTTAATGGTATCATCATGAATTCAATATGCCAGAAATAATTTTTTTTTAATTTACCTATTATTGGTACTTTAATTTTCCCTTAAGCCTAATACACTGAAACATCTAAATTTATGTTTGCACTGAAACATCTAAATTTATGTTAACAAGAAGCAGTGGGAGTACAACACTCCCACTCCCTACGAGCCCCGTGGGGCGGGGTAAGTGGCAGACCAGTCATGAGTTTGAGAATACTCACACCAGTGAAGATCACCAAACTTAGCCACCAAGAAGAAGAAACTGAAAGTAGCTAACTGCTACTCCACTGAAGACATGCCTAGCTTCTCCCTGTGAGCCCCATGAGGGCAAGGATTGTAGCTAAGTTTAGAGACAGCATGTGTCCCAGAAGACGAAGAGGAACACCTCTTCCCAAGGCAAAACATTATGAATGTCACGACACTCTCCCAATGGGGAGCCAAGGCAGGATCTCCTAAACGAAAAGAACTGGGCAGCATAATGCTGCAAATCTCTACCAACCAACCAAGAAGCAGTGGTGGCTCGAGAACTTTTATACAGAAGAGGCTTGGGGTGACAATCTTGGTGGATCAGGGGCTTGATGCTTTTCTTGAAGCTGTATTTACAGAGTAAACACAGTGTTTTTACAGTGTGACATTACAGCAAGAAATAATTACAAGAACACTAGAAAAAACACAAATTCTTAGTATGACACATTCCAACAGCAGATTACAGACAATGCTGTAGTTAATTTTTTTTAGTAAATGGGTATTTTACACTTATATTTTTCTGAAATACAAATTAAGCTGATAAACCATAAGCCAATTTATCATTATTGTTATTATTACTATTATTTTTTTTAACACACTGGCCATCTCCCACCAAGGCAGGATTACCCAAAAAAGAAGAATCACTTTTACCATCACTCACACTATCACTGTCTTACAAGAGGCATGCTGATACTACAGTTCAGATGCCCCTCCAAACGGCAAATATCACCACCCCTCCTTGAGATTGCAGGCACCATACTTCTCACCTCCAGGACTCAAGTCAAGATAACCGTTCTCCCTGAATCTCTTCATAAATGTTACCTTCCTCACTCTCCAACAGCATGCCATGTCATCAAAAAACCACTGATGTATTTCCAAACCCCCTCACTTACAAAAACTTTCTTTACTTCCTCCCTCCAACCTTTCCTAGGGCAACCCCTAACCTGTCCTCCCTCCACTACAGATTTATACACCCTCCAAGTCATCCTACTTTGCTCCATCTTCCCTAAATGTCCAAATCACTTCAACAACCCCTCCTCATCCCTCTGGATAATACTTTTAGTAACTCTGCACCTCCTCCTAGTCTCCAAACTATGAATTCTCTGCATATTTACACCACACATTGCCCTTAGACAGTGGCGGCTCGTCCATAGGAGCTGCAGAGCTGCAGTCCCCCCAGATGCTCACTGCATCAACTTTATGCTAAAATAATTTGCAAATGACAAATATATTACAGGAAAAATCTGTTGTAGTATATCATTTTCAATGTATTTATAAGTGATTTTTTGTTGTTGTTGAAACGAGATCAAAAATGATTAAAAATTGAAGTTTGATGCTGTACGATAGTATAGGTATTACTGGCGCTATGAGCCACCACTGCCTCCAGCCACCTCCTTGCTGCACCATTCACAACCCATGTTTCACACCCATAGAAGAGCGTTGATACCACTATACACTCATACATTTATTAAAAAACTAGGTTAGAAAACTGATAATGAATATGTGGAAATTGCTAGGGTATAAACAAATATTTGTCAGTGTAAATGCCCAAAAAAGACTAAAAATTATCAATATAGGTGGGGAAGCCACTATACTCTCATACATTCCCTTTTTTGCTTCCATGGATAACGTTCTTTGTGGCTTTGGGAAAGCTCATGGAGATTAAGGAGGGAGCCGAAAGCCACCCAGAGGCAGTGCCACTTGTAAGAATCCTTTTTTTTTTTTTTTTGAACACGTCAGCCATTTCCCACTGAGGCAGGGTGACCCAAAAGAAAGAAAAACCCAAAAAGAAAGAAAAAACTTTCATCATTCAACACTTTCACCATCACTCGTACATAATCACTATCTTAGAAGAGGTGTTCAGATATGACAGTTCAGATGTCCCTCCAAACTGCCAATATCCAAAACCCCTCCTTTAAAGTGCAGGCATTGTATTTCCCATTTCCAGGACTCAAGTCCGGTTAACCAGTTTCCCTGAATCCTTTCACAAAATATTACCCTGCTCACACTCCAACAGCTCAACCATCTGAGTTAGTAGCAAAATCCAAAATAGCAATTCAAATGTCTCAAAGAGTTAGACAGTGTTTGTCAAGAATACGAAAGGAAGCTGTGAACAATATTTAACCAGAGGCCTACTAATGTTTAATACAGTGGACCCCCGAGTTTCGTAAAAACTTCACTCCTGAAGTCTGCTCAAGCGCCATTACCGAACAAATTTACTCCCTTAAGGAAAAATGTCACGTAGGTTAGTCTATTTCAGACCCCCAAAAATACACTTCCACAAGCACTTACAATATTATACTTACATAACTGTACGATTTCCGGGGTTTACGAAACTCGGGGGTCCACTGTATATATCATATTTTCCAGCATATAAGGCACTCCCTTTTCCCCACAAAAATCTTGGAAAATCCCCATGTGCCTTCTATACTTAAGGTCAGGGTGAAGGGTAGGCTTTGGGTTACGCTTTAGCATAAAGTAAGAGGGTAATTAACCTTTGAATATGATTACCGATATACCGTTATGA
The DNA here is from genome assembly GCA_009830355.1 of Cherax destructor. Lineage (NCBI taxonomy): Eukaryota > Metazoa > Arthropoda > Malacostraca > Decapoda > Parastacidae > Cherax > Cherax destructor. The sequence goes on from WNWK01002538.1 coordinate 125,458, forward strand.
TACTTCTGTCATGCACCTGATATGCCAGAAACTACAGTAGTTGGATAGCAATGAATGTTGAAGATAAAGAAAATATTGCCAATAGTACCTTTGTTAAAAAAATGTGTAATTCCCTCTCCAGCATATCCAGAAACATGGCAATTACATACATAAAGTGAAATGAAAAGTTAGGAATGGGATCAAGAAAAATAATATCTTTTCAACACGTCAGCTGTCTCGCACTGACTAAACAATGCAAAATTTAGTAAATATAAAAATAAGGAAATCTTTGTTTCTTCTTTTTCGGGTCACCTGCCTCCATGGGAGACGGCCATTGTGTTAACCCTTTACCAGGGCACGCATCAAATTTGAGACATTGCAACATTTGCAACCTATAATCTGATAATATAAGCAATTCTAAGACATATTTATTTGTGTTCATTTGTCAAGTTTATTTATTTTAGGCACCTCTAAAATACCCTCTATGGCAGAATCAAATATGAGGCACACCTGGCCTGGTAAAGGGTTAAAAGGTAAAAAAATAAAAACTAACATATCCCAAACTATTTTGCAAGGCAACGGCCGCCTCCTACCAGGGTAGGTGACCCAAAAAAATGAGGAAATACATTCACTGTCACTCATTCAATAGCAATCTTGACAAAAGCTTGCCAACATCACAGTTCAGATGATCCACCAAACTGCAACATCCTCACTCCTCCTCCAGACTGCAGGCACAATAAAAATACAGTGGTACCCCGAGTTTCGTACTGCTCCCAATTCGAACAATTATGGAAGTGTGTTATTGTAAGTGCTTTTGTAAGTGTATTTTTGGGGGTCTGAAACGGACTAATCTAATTTACATTATTCCTTATGGGAACAAATTCGTTTGGTAATGGCACTCGATCAGCCTTCTGGAACGAATTTTGTTCAAAACTTGGGGTACCAATGTAATATGCACTCTTGTGCATGACACCAACCTGTATTAATTAAACATCCTGTTCACAAGACTTACAATTTGTTACACTTACCTCTTTTAATGAATGTAGAAGAAGATATTGTCTTTTGGGGTTAGCCTCTATTTCTGTTAAGACGAACGGAAGATATTCCTGCAAGTTGCCGCAGCTTAAGTGCCCAAGGGCATAAGAAGCTGCAGATTTGACTTCCTCAGAAGGAGAGCTGAATGATGCTACTACAGCATCCTTCAATTGTGGGATGCCACTAAGATCACTACAACAACAAAAAATACACTTAGTATAGTCAAAGTACATTTGGCATACATAATTATGAACTTTAAATAAAATACATACAGTACTCCCCAAAAATGGTTATACAGTGAACCCCCGGTGCTCGACGGCGTCGGAGCTCGGCCAAATCGGTGTTCAACGTTTGTTTTTTACAATATTTTTGACTCGGTATTAGGCGGCCACTCGGAGTTGGGCGAGTTGGCTATCCGTCCCGGACGCGTACGCGTAGCAAGGATGCAGGGAGTGTAGCAGGGATGCAGGGAGTGTAGCAGGGATGCAGGGTGTAGCAGGGGTGCAGGGAGTGTAGCAGGGATGCAGTGAGTGTAGCAGGGATGCAGTGAGTGTAGCAGGGATGCAGGGAGTGTAGCAGGGATGCAGGGAGTGTAGCAGGGATGCAGGGAGTGTAGCAGGGATGCAGGGAGTGTAGCAGAGATGCAGGGAGTGTAGCAGGGATGCAGGGAGTGTAGCAGGGATGCAGGGAGTGTAGCAGGGATGCAGGGAGTGTAGCAGGGATGCAGGGAGTGTAGCAGGGATGCAGGGAGTGTAGCAGGGATGCAGGGAGTGTAGCAGGGATGCAGGGAGTGTAGCAGGGATGCAGGGAGTGTAGCAGGATGCAGGGAGTGTAGCAAGGATGCAGGGGGTGTAGCAAGGATGCAGGGGGTGTAGTAGGCATGCAGGGAGTGTATCATTCATGCAGGGAGTGTAGCATTCATGCAGTGAATGTAGCATTCATGCAGTGAGTGTAGCATTCATGCAGTGAGTGTAGCAAGGATGCAGGGAGTGTAGCAAGGATGCAGGGAGTGTAGCAAGGATGCAGGGAGTGTAGCAGGGATGCAGGGAGTGTAGCAGGATGCAGTGAGTGTAGCAGGGATGCAGGGAGTGTAGCAGGGATGCAGGGAGTGTAGCAGGGATGCAGGGAGTGTAGCAGGGATGCAGGGAGTGTAGCAGGGATGCAGGGAGTGTAGCAGGGATGCAGGGAGTGTAGCAGGGATGCAGGGAGTGTAGCAGGGATGCAGGGAGTGTAGCAGGGATGCAGGGAGTGTAGCAATTAAATGCAGGGAGTGTAGCATTCATGCAGGGAGTGTAGCATTCATGCAGGGAGTGTAGCATTCATGCAGGGAGTGTAGCATTCATGCAGGGAGTGTAGCATTCATGCAGGGAGTGTAGCATTCATGCAGGGAGTGTAGCATTCATGCAGGGAGTGTAGCATTCAAGCAGGGAGTGTAGCATTCATGCAGGGAGTGTAGCATTCATGCAGGGAGTGTAGCATTCATGCAGGGAGTGTAGCATTCATGCAGGGAGTGTAGCATTCATGCAGGAAGTGTAGCATTCATGCAGGGAGTGCAGCATTCAAAGAAAAAGGCCAGTAACCTCAGAAAAGAACTTGGTACCTGCAGTGTTAATTTAAGGGGATTTCCCTTCCAAACACTAGCATCCTACTCCACCTTCTCCCATCCTCCACACATCAACAACTCTTCAATAAATGTAAGTGACATGTTATTGTACTATTTATTTCTTAATTTTTTATAAAATTGTTTAATTTAATGTCAAAAAGTTCTAAAAAATATTTTATTTTAATACTTTTGGATGTCTGGAACGGATTAATTTATTTCTTATGGGGAAAATAGAATCGGAGTTCGACCAAACCGGTAATCGACGGGCCCTCTGTGACGGATTACCGACGAGAACCGGGGGCTCACTGTATGTTAATGGTTCCAAGGATCGTCATCCCCACGGCAAAACCTGGCAAGAAAAATGTAACTGCCTTAGCCTAATCCCAAATACATAGTGCATATTAGAAAGATGATCAAGACTGTTTATTTTTAACACGCCTGCTGTTTCCTACCAAGGCAGGGTGGCCCAAAAACAAAGGAACACTTTCACCATCACTCACTCCATCACTATCTTGCCAGAGGAGTGCCGGTACTACAGTTTACAACGGCTAATATCCCCACCCCTCCTTCAGAGTGCAGGCACTGTACCTCCCACCTTGTACAAGAATGGTATTTTACACCTCCCACCTTCAGGAGTCAAGTTCTGATAATTTTCTTAGCTTTCTCTTATTCAATATCGTGCTCCTTGGAAGTTCTAATACACAATATGACTGAAGTTAGTATATCAAGAAAATGTTTAGAAACTTTTTATGCAATATTTATATATCAATCTCTGTGTTTTTTTATTTGATTTGTGTTATTTGACAGCTTATGTGGTAAGAAATTGTGAATGAATTTGACACTGCAACATTTATCCAACCCTTGCTGAATAACTTCTGACGAGTTGTTGGAGTGAGAGAAGGTAATATTTTGTGAAGGGATCCAGGGAAACCAGTTAGCCAGACTGGAGGTGGGAAGTATAGTGCCTGCACTCTAAAGGAAGGGGTGGGAATATTTGCTGCTTGGAGGGACATCTGAACTGTCATATCTATGTACCTCTGGTTAAGACAGTGATAAGTATCAATGATGATGAAAGTGGGTTTTTTTTGGGGGGTCACCCTACCTCACTATGATTCATTTCACAAGATACTATTTAAAATCTACAACAATAAAAGTAAATGTATCATGTTATTTTAGGTTAAGCTACTTTAACCATCCTAAATTAAAGTATATTTAACCTTCAATACTTAAATTAGGTTAATTGGGAGGAGAATAACAAAAGCAATACACCAGTGTTGCTTAAGTCACTACAAAGAAATTGTGATATGCCACAGGCTTCCTGTCCCCAACATGGTCTATCACACCATTATGTACGGAACGGTAATAATGTTGGCAGAATTACCAACAGTAAAAGACCCAAGTGCAACTAATGTGATATTTTATTGAGGCAACGTTTCACTCTCCAGGACACAAAGGGTACATATAGGTACAGAGGTGCAAAACTTAATACAGTGGTACCTCAAGTTACGAGCTTAATTCATTTCAGAATGCTGTTCGAGTGCTGATACTGAAAGAATTTGTTCCCATAAGGAATAATGTAAATTAGATTAATCCGTTTCAGATCCCCAAAAATACACTTACAAAAGCACTTACAGAAATACACTTACATAATTGTTCGAGTTGGGAGCTGCTCGTGTGTCGAGATATACCATTGTATAATCATTGAATCAATCAACACAGGGGTTTGTACTATCCCCGTGGAGGTTGTAACAGAATATACGTAGGTGAAACAGTAAGAAACCGTGAAATACATCTCAATTCCGCCAACCACCTGGTGAAATTCAACGAGACCCACCTAGTGATTAAGAATCTAATTTTCATAGACGTAAATGCCTTGAATCATCATCATTAATCGCTATTTCTAACACAAACAAAATAAAGGAAGCTTCATCATCTCTGAAGTATTGGCAAGAATTCTCCTGAAAGCAATAAACACTGTCATCACATAGCTACTACCACTACTACCACCACAAGTACTACTACTATCACCTACAATGATTATATTATGTTTTGCTCCTCACTCTGTACCTATACGTACCCTCTGTGTCCCTGTATTGTTTCTAACAGCCTGACAAAGCTCATTGAGAGTAAAAATGTTACCACATGTGTCCTTTTACTTAACATATACAACATTGTACTTTCGTTTTTCCTTTTGGGCCACCCCGCTTCGGTGGGAAACGGTCGACGTGTTGAAAGAAGAAGAAGATACAACATTGTGTTTACAATATGCCATTATAAATTTGTACTGTACTGCTTTCAAATCCACAAGTTTTTTTACCAAATCAACAGCTTCTCGCCAAGGCAGAATGGCCAAAGAAGAAACATATTCATGATCACTCATTCAACAGCTGTCTTGCTGTAAGTGTCCAGACATCAAGAAACTTCAAATAGTAACAACTCCACCCATCCTTCTTGAGTAAAGGCACTGTACCTCCATGACTTCAGTATTTACAAATTCAGCAATCCAGACTTTTTTTTTTTAACACTTCGGCCATTTCCCACCAAGGCAGGGTGACCCAAAAAGAAAAAAAAAAAACTTTCATCACCATTCAACACTTTCACCATTACTCATCCATAATCACTGTCTTTGCAGAGGCGCTCAGATACGACAGCTTAGATGTCCCTCCAAACTGTCAATATCCCAAACACCCTCCTTTAAAGTGCAGGCAGTGTACTTTCCATTTCCAGGACTCAAGTCCAGCTAGCTGGTTTCCCTGAATCCCTCCACAAAATATTACCCTGCTCACACTCCAACAGCTCAAAATGCCAAAAAATGCAATAAGCTTCATTTAAAGAGGAACCACCTGTTAAAACCAGACTTACATATGTTTTCCAATTTCTCCAATGGCAAGAAGTGAGAAGGACTGAACTGTCGGCGACCGAGGATTCGTGACGTCCATTAGAAATCTGTCAACGACACCAACAGCTTCATTGGGATGCGTCAAGGTCAGAGCAGCCACACACTTTGCCATGGAGTGGTATGCCTGAGAAAAATTTGGTCAGTAAATACCTTGGAAAAGCTATTACCTAGACTTTTAAATCATTTATTTTCTGAATTTTACATGACTGATGTAATTTTTTTTTCAATGCACCGGCTGTCTCCCATCGAGGCACATAAAAAGAAAGTTCTTCTTTTCAAGTGTAATAATTTATCCAGAAGGAGTTACTAGCCCCTTGCTCCTGGCATTTTAGTCATCTCTTACTACACACATGACTTATGGAAGGATAAAAATGTATTGTAAATATTTAGTTAAACTTCAATTGTGTTAATCTATGTAATGGAATCAACTTTCTCTATAACAACTGCAAAACTCCTTGCTGCCCAACAATTTATTTCTTAAAATTTTTCCATACTTCCACTAATCCATAATGATATCTATCCACCAAATAATGTCTCCTAACTGGTATGTACATAATTGTTATGTTATATCTGTTAATCATTTCAGAAATCATTACCTTTGCAGTCTGGTCTCAGAGCAACCTCCTAAACTGGATAAAAAATATATGGTATTAAGAACTATACACATGCATATATATACATACACACATCTAGGTTTTTCTTCTTTTTCTTAATAGCTCTTGTTCCTTTTATTTTCTCTATTGTCCATGGGGAAGTGGAAAAGAATCTTTCCTCCGTAAGCCATGCGTGTCGTATGAGGCGACTAAGATGCCGGGAGCAATGGGCTAGTAACCCCTTCTCCTGTACAAATCTACTAAAAACGAGAAGAAGAAAAACTTTATAAAATTGGGTTGTCTGAATGTGCGTGGATGTAGTGCGGATGATAAGAAAGAGATGATTGCCGATGTTATGAATGAAAAGAAGTTGGATGTCCTGGCCCTAAGCGAAACAAAGCTGAAGGGGGTAGGCGAGTTTCAGTGGGGAGAAATAAATGGGATTAAGTCAGGAGTATCTGAGAGAGTTAGAGCTAAGGAAGGGGTAGCAATAATGTTGAAGGATCAGTTATGGAAGGAAAAGAGGGAATATAAATGTGTAAATTCAAGGATTATGTGGATTAAAATAAGGGTCGGATGCGAAAAGTGGGTCATAATAAGCGTGTATGCACCTGGAGAAGAGAGGAGTGTAGAGGAGAGAGAGATTTTGGGAGATGTTAAGCGAATGTATAGGAACTTTTGAACCAAATGAGAGAGTAATTGTGGTAGGGGACCTAAATGCTAAAGTGGGAGAAACATGCAGAGAGGGTGTAGTAGGTAAGTTTGGGGTGCCAGGTGTAAATGATAATGGGAGCCCTTTGATTGAACTTTGTATAGAAAGGGGTTTAGTTACAGGTAATACATATTTTAAGAAAAGAGGATAAATAAGTATACAAGATATGATGTAGGGCGTAATGACAGTAGTTTGTTGGACTATGTATTGATAGATAAAAGACTGTTGAGTAGACTTCAGGATGTACATGTTTATAGAGGGGCTACAGATATATCAGATCACTTTTTAGTTATAGCTACAGTGGGAGTAAAAGGTAGATGGGATACAAGGAAAATAGAATCAGTAAGTAAAAGAGAGGTGAAGGTTTATAAACTAAAAGAGGAGGCAGTTAGGGTAAGATATAAACAACTATTGGAGGATAGATGGGCTAGTGAGAGTGTAGGCAATGGGGTCGAAAATGTATGGGGTAGATTTAAAAATGTAGTGTTAGAGTGTTCAGCAGAAGTTTGTGGTTACAGGCGAGTGGGTGCGGGAGGGAAGAGGAGCGATTGGTGGAATGATGATGTAAAGAGAGTAGTAAGGGAGAAAAGTTAGCATATGAGAGGTTTTACAAAGTAGAAGTGATGCAAGGAGGGAAGAGTATATGGAGAGAAAAAGAGAGGTTAAAAGAGTGGTGAAGCAATGTAAAAGAGAGCAGATGAGAGAGTGGGTGAGATGTTATCAGCAAATTTTGTTGAAAATAAGAAAAAGTTTTGGAATGAGATTAATAAGTTGAGGAAGCCTAGAGAACAAATGGATTTGACAGTTAAAAATAGGAGAGGAGAGTTATTAAATGGAGAGTTAGAGGTATCGGGAAGATGGAGAGAATATTTTGAGGATTTGTTAAATGTTGATGAAGACAGGGAAGCTGTGATTTCGTGTGTAGGGCAAGGAGGAATAACATCTTGTAGGAGTGTGGAAGAGCCAGTTGTGGGTGTAGGGGAAGTTCGTGAGGCAGTGGGTAGAATGAAAAGGGGAAGGCAGCTGGGATTGATGGGATAAAGATAGAAATGTTAAAAGCAGGTGGGGATATAATTTTGGAGTGGTTGGTGCTATTATTTAATAAATGTATGGAAGAGGGTAAGGTACCTAGGGATTGGCAGAGAGCGTGTATTGTTCCTTTGTATAAAGGCAAAGGGGACAAAAGAGAGTGCAAAAATTATAGGGAATAAGTCTGTTGAGTGTACCTGGTAAAGTGTATGGTAGAGTTATTATTGAAAGAATTAAGAGTAAAACAGAAAGCAGGATAGCAGATGAACAAGGGGCTTTAGGAAAGGTAGGGGTGTGTAGACCAAGTGTTTACAGTGAAACATATAGGTGAACAGTATTTGGATAAGGGTAAAGATGTTTTTGTGGCATTTATGGATTTGGAAAAGGCGTATGATAGGGTAGATAGGGGGCAATGTGGCAGATGTTGCAGGTGCATGGAATAGGAGGAAGGTTACTGAAAGCAGTGAAGAGTTTTTATGAGGATAGTGAGGCTCAGGTTAGAGTGTGTAGGAGGGAAGGGGACTATTTCCCAGTAAAAGTGGGCCTTAGACAAGGATGTGTGATGTCACCGTGGTTGTTCAATATATTTATAGATGGGGTTGTAAGAGAAGTGAATGCGAGGGTCTTGGCAAGAGGTGTTGGGCTAAAAGATAAAGAAGCAAATACAAAGTGGGAGTTGTCACAGTTGCTTTTTGCTGATGACACTGTGCTTTTGGGAGATTCTGAAGAGAAGCTGCAAAGGTTGGTGGATGAATTTGGTAGGGTGTGTAAAAGAAGAAAATTGAAAGTGAATATAGGAAAGAGTAAGGTGATGAGGATAACAAAAAGAATAGGTGACGAAAGATTGGATATCAGATTGGAGGAGAGAGTATGGAGGAGGTGAATGTATTCAGATATTTGGGAGTGGACATGTCGGCGGATGGGTCTATGAAGGATGAGGTGAATCATAGAATTGATGAGGGGAAAAGGGTGAGTGGAGCACTTGAGTCTGTGGAGACAAAGAACCTTGTCCATGGAATAAAGAGGGAATGTATGAGAGTATAGTTATACCAACGCTCTTATATGGGTGTGAAGCATGGGTGATGAATGTTGCAACGAGGAGAAGGCTGGAGGCAGTGGAGATGTCATGTCTGAGGTCAATGTGTGGTGTGAATATAATGCAGAGAATTCGGAGTTTGGAAATTAGGAGGAGGTGCGGGATGACCAAAACGATTGTCCAGAGAGCTGAGGAGGGTTGTTGAGGTGGTTTGGACATGTAGAGAGAATGGAACGAGACAGAGTGACTTCGAGAGTGTATAAATCTGTAGTGGAGGGAAGGCGGGGTAGGGTCGGCCTAGGAAAGGTTGGAGGGAGGGTAAAGGAAGTTTTGTGTGCGAGGGCTTGGATTTCCAGCAAGCATGTGTGAGCGTATTTGATAGGAGTGAATGGAGGCATATGGTTTTTAATACTTGACGTGCTGTTGGAGTGTGAGCAAAGTAACATTTATGAAGGGATTCAGGGAAACCGGCAGGCCGGACTTGAGTTCTGGAGATGGGAAGTACAGTGCCGGCACTCTGAAGGAGGGGTGTAAATGTTGCAGTTTTATAACTGTAGTGTAAAGCACCCTTCTGGCAAGACAGTGATGGAGTGAATGATGATGAAAGTTTTTCTTTTTCGGGCCACCCTGCCTTGGTGGGAATCGGCCGATGTGTTAATAAAAAAAAAAAAAATTAAGAACTATTTAAAAACACTTAGGAACATGAAGGTATATGTATACTAAACATTAGTAGTAGTTTGTAAAATTTGCCTACTATCTTACTTAATCATCAGAGAAAAAGACAAGCCCGGCAATGGGCCAGGTTTGTCTGGTGCTTGCCTGGTCAACCAGGCTGTTGCAACCCAACACTTTTACACCTACAGGATGCAGGTGCAGGTATGGAGATACCACCCAGCATATGCTGATTCAAGTCCACATGACACTTTGCTTATACCAACAGTTTGATGCTTCAAGTTGCAGCATACAAAGGTTCTACATTGTTTGTGGTTGTTCAGTATGTATATATACACTCTTAGAAAGTCTGATGCTTTTCCAATAGGTACAAATACATGAAGCAAACCATGGAACGGGTGGAGTTTGAACCCCTGGCAAGTGTGTCCTAAAACCCTAGGCCAGTGAGTAAGCCAGTGGACCAGCTGGCTCTAATATGATTCATCTAGCTAAAATGATCTTACTTGAGCCAGCTGGCCAAGTGGCTTACACACTGGCCTGGAGTTTTAGGACTAGCTCGCCATGGATTCAAACCCTACCGGTTCAATACACACACAACCCGCACATATTCTCCTGGTGTCTACTTTATTTCTTGCTTCTCCTGTCCTCTTCAGTACTTCGGAGAAACTGGCCGATCTCTTTCTGACAGACTCAGGGAGCACAAAAATAGTGTTAGGCTTGCCGACACTAATAATGCTCTTTTCTGTCATGTCAGAGATCACAGTCATCCTATTGATTGGTCTTCTGCTAAAACTGTCTACCCTACGTCTAGCTTCCATAGTCGCCGCCTGGTTGAATCCTCCCTTATACACAACTTTTCCTGTATGAATCTTAGCCCTGGCTTTGTCTCTGTTGATGCTTTCCTCTCCCATTACATTGTTAAATGCTCCAAACTTCAGAACACCCGTGACTTAACCTGATTCCTTCCCCTTTCATCTCTTCCCCTTCTCCTTTTTCTCCTATGGGTTTTCTTTTCTTTTCTTTTCCCTTAATTTTGTCCTTCTTTATTTTATTTGCCTTTTCCTCTCTGTGTTCTTGTCCTACCCACGCGGGCCGCCAGCTTCATTGCAGTGCTCCTTTCCTAGACTATGACTGACTCCACTACTACTTCTACTACTACCTCCATTATTACCCCACTCTCTTGTGCCCTCCCCTGTCTGCCTGCCTATATATACCCCTTCCCCTTGTTCTGTGTGTTAGTGTGACTTTGTAAATGGTCCAAGTCGGACCGAAACGTCATCGTAAGCTCCTCTCTTTTTATATGTACGGGTTGTGTGTATTGTTCCAGTCACGGTATTGTGCCTTTTTTGTTATTTACCTACCGGTTCCGTGGTTAGTTTGAAATCGTGTTATTATGATTTCAAGAGTCAAAATAAACTTTTGTATTCCTACTTAAAAAATACAGTGGTACCTTGGTTTTCGTAGATAATTCATTCCAGAAGGCTGTTCGAGCGCTTTTACCAAACGAATTTGTTCCCATAAGGACAAATGTAAATTAGATTAGTCTGTTTCAGACCCCCAAAAATACACTTACAAAAGCACTTATAATAATACACTTGCATAATTGTTCGAGTTGGAAAACCGAGGTACCCCTGTACATGTATATTTTTATAAAGTGCAATATAATTCTTAAAATTTCATATTAAAAAATTAGCAATAAGTACTACTGAAGAATCTACAGTGGACCCCTGAGTCTCGGCCATAATTCATTCCAGAAGGCTGTTCAAGTGCCATTACCGAACAATTTGTTCCCATAAGGAATAATGTAAAGTAGGTTAGTCCGTTTCAGACCCCAAAAAATACACTGTATTTCCAAAACAATAACAGTAATAATACTATACTAGAATCCTTCCTCCAAAAGCCATGCCTTTCGTAAGAAAAAGAGTAAAATGCCAGGAGCAAGAGGGCTAGTAACCCCTTCTTCTGTTTACATTACTAAATGTGAAAGAAGTTTCTTCTTTTCCAGGACACCCTGTCTCGGTGGGAGATGGCCGGAATGTTAAAAAAAATATTGTACTGCATTTTTCTACCTGCTTGTGTATATTAGCAGCCTGAGGTGAGACAAGAGGTGCAAGGAGGTGGTTGAGGATGTCCTGGTAGCCAAGACCGGGAAGCCCAGCACGTACAACAGATTCAAACAGATCCTGCATGGCTTTCAATGCTCCCCCTGAAAAAAATATTGTATAGTTTAACAGAACAATAACTAGTATTAAAAAGAAAGTTACTGTGGATATTTTAAAGCAGGTTACTGTAGATAAATGCTCCAAATAACTGACAAGTTTATAATTTAAACACATGTGCAATAGGTAGTAGGTTGGTAGTCAGCAACCACCCAGGGAGGTACTACCATCCTGCCAAGTGAGTGTAAAACAAAAGCCTGTATTTGTTTTACATGATGGTAGGATTGCTGGTGTCTTTTTTCTGTCTCATAAACATGCAAGATTTCAGGTACGTCTTGCTACTTCTACTTACACTTAGGTCACGCTACGCAAACATGTACACGTTTATGTATACACACTCGTCTGAGTTTTCTTTGATTTTATCTTAATAGTTCTTGTTCTTATTGCTTTTCCTTTCATATCCATGGGGAAGTGGAATAAGAATCTTTCCTCCGTAAGCCATGTGTGTTGTAAATGTCAACTAAAATGCCGGGAACAATGGGCTTGTAACCCCTTTTTCTGTATAGGTTATTAAAAAGAAAAAGAAGAAAACTGTCAAAGTGGGATGTTTGAATGTGCGTGGATGTTGTGCGAATGATAAGAAAGAGATGATTGTAGATGTTATGAATGAAAAGAAGCTGGATGTCCTGGCTTTAAGTGAAAAAAAAGCTGAAGGGGGTAGGAGAGTTTAAGTGGGGAGAAATAAATGGGATTAGGTCAGGGGGTTTCAAATAGAGTTAGAGCTAAAGAAGGAGTGGCAATAATGTTGAATAATCAGTTATGGCAGGTAAAGAGGGAATATAAATGTATAAATTCAAGGATTATGTGGAGTAAAATAAAGGTTGGATGTGAAAAGTGGGTTATAGTAGGTGTTTATGAACCTGAAGAAGAGAGAAGCGTAGAGGAGAGAGAGAGATTTTGGGAAATGTTGAGTGTGTGGGGAGTTTTGAACCAAGTGAGAGAGTAATTGTTGTTGGGGATCTTAATGCTAAAGTGGGTAAAAATGTTGTGGAGGGAGTAGTAGGTAAATTTGAAGTGCCAGGGGTAAATGTAAATGGGGAACCATTAATTGAGATATATGTAGAAAGAGGTTTGGTAATAAGTAATACATATTTTATGAAAAAGAGGATAAATAAATATACAAGGTATGATATAGCACGTAAGGAAAGTAGTTTGTTGGATTATGTATTGGTGGATAAAAGGTTGATGGGTAGGCTTCAGGATGTACATGTTTATAGAGGGGCGACGGATATATCGGATCATTTAATTGTAGCTACAGTTAGAGTAAAAGGTAGATGGGACAAAAAGAAAATGGCAACAGCAAGTAAGAGAGAGGTAAAAATGTATAAACAAAGGGAGGAGGAAGTTAGGGTGAGATATAAGCAACTATTGGCAGAAAGGTGGGCTAGTGCAAGTATGAGTAGTGGGGGGTTGAAGAGAGTTAGGATAGTTTTAAAAATGCAGTATTAGAATGTGGGGCAGAAGTTTGTGGCTATAGGAGGGTGGGTGCAGGAGGAAAGAGGAGTGAGTGGTGGAATGAAGAAGGAAAGAGTGTGATAAGAGAGAAAAAGGTAGCTTATGAGAGGTTTTTACAAAACAGAAGTGTTAATAGAAGAGCAGAGTATATGGATAGTAAAAGAAAGGTGAAGAGAGTGGTGAGAGAGTGCAAAAGAAGATCGGATGAAAGAATGGGAGAGGCTCTTTCAAGAAATTTTGCTGAAAACAAGAAAAAATTTTGTAGAGAGATAAACAAGGTAAGAAAGCCTAGGGAACGAATGGATTTGTCAGTTAAAAACAGAGTAGGGGAGTTAGTAGATGGGGAGCTGGCGGTATTGGGTAGATAGCGGGAATATTTTGAGGAACTTTTAAATGTCGATGAAAAAAAAGAGGCGGTAATTTTATGTACTGGCCAGGTTAGTACCAGTCCACCAGTACCGTCACAGTAGTGTTACTACCTCAGTAACGATGGTAGATGTTTAGTTATGGTAGATGTGTAGTGATGGAAGATGTGTAGTGGTGGCTGGTGTGTAGTGGTGGTAGATGTGTAGTGATGGTTGATGTGTAGTGATGGTAGATGTGTAGTGGTGGAAGATGTGTAGGTACAACATCGTTTAGGAGTGACGAAGAGCAGGATGTGAGTGTGGGGGAGGTGCGTGAGGCATTACGTAGAATGAAAGGGGGTAAAGCAGCTGGAACTGACGGGATCATGACAGAAATGTTAAAAGCAGGGGGGGATATAGTGCTGGAGTGGTTGGTATTTTTGTTTAATAAATGTATGAAAGAGGGGAAGGTACCTAGGGATTGGCAGAGAGCATGTATAGTTCCTTTATATAAAGGGAAGGGGGATAAAAGAGTGTAAAAATTATAGGGGAAGAAGTTTACTGAGTATACCAGGTAAAGTGTATGGCAGGGTTATTATTGAAAGAATTAGAGGTAAGACAGAGAGTAGGATTGCAGATGAGCAAGGAGGCTTTAGAGTGGGTAGGGGATGTGTACATCAAGTGTTTACAGTGAAGCATATATGTGAATAGTATTTAGATAAAGGTAGAGAAGTTTTCATTGCATTTATGGATTTAGAAAAGGCATATGAGAGTGGATAGGGGAGCAATGTGGCAAATGTTGCAAGTGTATGGAATAGGTAGTAAGTTACTGAAGGCTGTAAAGAGTTTTTATGAGGATAGTGAGGCTCAGGTTAGGGTGTGTAGGAGAGAGGGAGAATTCTTCCCGGTCAAAGTAGGTCTTAGACAGGGATGTGTAATGTCACCATGGTTGTTTAATATATTTATAGATGGGGTTGTAAAAGAAGTAAATGCTAGGGTGTTGGGGAGAGGGGTGGGATTAAATTATGGGGAATTAAATGCAAAATGGGAGTTGACACAGTTACTTTTTGCTGATGATACTGTGCTTATGGGAGATTCTAAAGAAAAGTTGCAAAGGTTAGTGCACGAGTTTGGGAGAGTGTGTAAAGGTAGAAAGTTGAAAGTGAACATAGATAAGAGTAAGGTGATGAGGGTATCAAACGATTTAAATAAAGTAAAATTGGATATCACATTGGAGAGAGGGATTATGGAAGAAGTAAATGTTTTCAGATATTTGGGAGTTGACGTGTCAGCGGATGGGTTTATGAAGGATGAGGTTAACCATAGAATTGATGAAGGAAAAAAGGTGAGTGGTGCGTTGAGGTATCTGTGGAGACAAAAAACGTTATCCATGGAGGCAAAGAAGGGAATGTACGAAAGTATAGTGGTACCAACACTCTTATATGGGTGTGAAGCATGGGTTGCAAATGCTGCAGCGAGGAGGAGGCTGGAGGCAGTGGAGATGTCCTGTCTAGGGCAATGTGTGGTGTAAATATTATGCAGAAAATTCGGAATGTGGAAATTAGGTGGTGTGGAGTTACTAAAAGTATTTGTCAGAGGGCTGAAGAGGGGTTGTTGAGGTGGTTTGGTCATTTAGAGAGAATGGATCAAAGTAGAATGACTTGGAGAGCGTATAAATCTGTAGGGGAAGGAAGGCGGGGTAGGGGTCGTCCTAGAAAAGGTTGGAGGGAGGGGGTAAAGGAGGTTTTGTGGGCAAGGGGCTTGGACTTCCAGTAAGCATGTGTGAGCGTGTTAGATAGGAGTGAATGGAGACGAATGGTTTTTGGGACATGACGATCTGTTGGAGTGTGAGCAGGGTAACATTTTGTGAAGGGATTCAGGGAAACCAGTTAATTGATTTAGTTGGACTTGAGTCCTGGAAATGGGAAGTACAATGCCTGCACTTTAAAGGAGGGGTCTGGGTTAGTGACAGCTGGGAGGGACTATTCTCAGCTGTCGTATCTGAGCTCCTCTGCAAAGACAGTGATTATGTATGAGTGTGGTGAAAGTGTTGAATGATGATGAAAGTATTTTCTTTTTGGGGATTTTCTTTCTTTTTGGGTCACCCTGCCTCAGTGGGAGACGGCCGACTTGTTGAAAAAAAAAAATGTGCAATACGTATTTGAATATCTTTATTGCGGAAACATTTCACCACAGTGGCTTCATCAGTCCAATACAAAGAAGAATGATGAAGATCAGAAGGAGTTTGAGGTAATCAGTCCCTCAGCCTGGTGTTGACATAACTAGCCATTCAATTTTTTTAAGACTGATGAACTAATTACATGAACTCCAGCCTGAGGGACTGATTACCTTAAACTCCTTCTGATCTACACCATTCTTCTTTGTATTGGACTGATGAAGCCACTGTGGCAAAACATTGCCACAATAAAGATACAATGGTACCCCGAATTTCGTACTTTATTTGTTACAGAAGACTGTTCGAGTGCCGTTAAATTAGATTAGTCTGTTTCAGATCCCCAAAAATACACTTACAAAAGCACCTACTCACCCTTAACTAAATATACTCATATTGTAAACTACTTTCAACAATGCTCAGTGTTATTTACCCATAATAAAAGTGCTATATTTACTATTGATATAACCATCTTGCATAACATGTTGACAAATGTAATATCCTCAGATTGTAATTTAAGTAAACTAATTATCTGCTAAAAACACATGCTAATGTTTATCTATGACAAAATCATTCTATTTCTCTAGTATTAAGTAGTCAATAAGTCATTAGATTAAGTCTGCCCATAATGCCATGGCATAATAGTGGCTCTCCTTGCTCTTCAATTCTAAATTGTAATTACAAAATCTCGATGTAAACTTGCAATGAAATAAAATTTACTTTACTTTACTTTACTTACAATAATCTTCTTTCTTCTTTCAACACGTCGGCCGTTTCCCACCGAAGCGGGGTGGCCCAAAAGGAAAAACGAAAGTTTCTCCTTTTACATTTAGTAATATATACAGGAGAAGGAGTTACTAGCCCCTTGCTCCCTGCATTTTAGTCGCCTCTTACGACACACATGGACTTACAATAATACACTTACATAATTGTTCGAGTTGGGAGCAGTACGAAACTCGGGGTACCACCGTACCTAAGTGTTACACATCTGTCTAATTTATCAATCAGATTACTGTGTGAGTTGCATAGAGCAGTATGCTAACAATTTGTACCCAGCATGCATATAGGGAAACAATGACTTACCTTGAAGTAGAGGAGATCTAACAAGAGCCATAACATCAGGCATGATGAGTTGGAGAAAGTTTGCTAGAGATGATTTGTGAAGCTTGGCAGTTGAGGTGAGAAGTGTGAGGCACAGCTGAGCGATGTGAAGGTCAGACTCGTTGATTAATGGTGGCAACTCTCCGAGTACCTACACAGATTAATAAAATGTGATGTGCAAACTCAACACTGACAAAAAGAATATACTCTAAGTGCTTCTACGTTGTATCAATGACATTCTAAAGAAAAGTACATTTTAAAGAACAATAACTATAAAAAACGTCAAAAGCTAACAGTTTTACTCAATGGGTAATGGATGGAAAACTATTAAAAGTAAAGAATATCCAAGAGAGGCAGCCCACCTTTTAAATAACTTCGAAACTATAATATCATAGGAGACTAGTACCACCACTCTAGCATATTTATCCACAGCAGTATAATAGCAGTTTAATAATCAAAGTATAAAGTACTCCACATTTATTAAGGCAATTTTTCAATCCCATTAATGTACTTTCACAAATTCTTATGCTTTGTCACCTATCATAAAAAAAATCTTGACCAGGAATAAAAAATCATAAATTATGCCCAAAAGTCAAATACTTTTTTTCTACCTTATCGAGCATTTGAGGACTGAGAGCTGTAGAGTAATTAGTGACTAGTGTATCTAGGAGTGTCAGTGTTGCCAGCTTCAATGCTCTCTGGTTTTTGCGTAGGAAGGAGGCTAATACTGGCAGAGCGTCGCCAAGGATGGGTCGCAGGTCAATTCTGAGAGGAGAAGCTGCCACTTTGGTTAGCGCCTTAACCGTGGTGAGGCGTGTGATCTCGTTCCTTAGTCGGTCCAAGAAGATAGGTAGACAAGTCCCAAGTTCGCCCTGAGAAAGAATTAAGAGATCTATAAGTCAAAGATTGTATCTGCTGTCATCCCATATTTTAAGAGTTCACCCAAAATCCAACTGGGTTACAAAAATTAACACAAAATCCTTTAATAAAGTCAAGCTAAAATACTACTAAACATTAAGTAATAGTTTAGTCTTATCCCACCTTCCTCTTATGACTGTTATTCTAGCTACCAATAATTACCTTATTGATTATTCCACCTTCCTCTTATTACTGATATTCTAGTTACCAATAATTACCTTATTGATTATTCCACCTTCCTCTTATTACAGTGGACCCCCGAGTTTCGTAAACCCCAGAAATCGTACAATTATGTAAGTATAATATTGTATGTGCTTGTGGAAGTGTATTTTTGGGGGTCTGAAATAGACTAACCTACGTGACATTTTTCCTTAAGGGAGTAAATTCGTTCGGTAATGGCGCTTGAGCAGACTTCAGGAGTGAAGTTTTTACGAAACTCGGGGGTCCACTGTACTGTTATTCTAGTTACCAATAATTACCTTACCAATTATTCCACATTCCTACTACTGTACTGTTAATTTACCTATGACTAATTAACTTCCCTATTATTCGATTCCTCTTATTTCTCCTACTAAAGCTACCACTAAATGCTGATTAGTTTCTCTTCTAAAACCATGAACATACAAAATTCTACACCTCAACCTTTCATCCACTAGCACACTGTCTAGCAGACAGTTCTTCTTTTGCACCGAATCATACGCATCACCCTGCCTCGGTGGGAGACAACTGGCATGTTCAAAAAAAATTAAATTGCCTATAACTAAACCTTTTTCTATGCATGCTTCAGTTAAAGGTCCCATGTTGGTATTTACACCTGGTACTCCTAACTTTGCTGCTATTTCATCTTCCACAAGTCTCACTCTGGTATCAAAAACAATAACTGTCTCACACATGTACTAATATGGGGAAGAATTCTGACTCTCTTTTTCCATGGAACAAAAAAAAGTAAGCTTCATGATTAAGAATTATTAAAATAATACAGGAAGGTAAAGACTGGTGTGTGGTGCTTGTAAGAAATACAAGTTACCTGTCACCTTAAATATTCATTAGACAACAAAGTTGTTAACCATAGATAATAAAATGTTTAATTACAAACTTTCAATTTCTCACTCATGACAGCAGCACTTGCAAAGAGAAACTTTCATTTAGATACCTTTAGCAAAGCTCTTGGTTAATATATGTGTGTTGTGCACTAGAATATTTACACTCAAAAGATGTTTTCCATCAATAAATCATGATATTCTTTACAGTTTGGAGGGACTATTCTAAACTTTTGTATCTGAGCGCCTCTGCAAAGACAGTGATTATGAATGAGTGTGGTGAAAGTGTTGAATGATGATGAAAGTATTTTCTTTTTGGGGATTTTCTTTCTTTTTGGGTCACCCTGCCTCTGTGGGAGACGGCCGACTTGTTAAAAAAAAAAAAAATTCTTTACATTAGCAACCTAGTGAATAAAGATGAACAGATGTTGTGACTGAAGAAGTGACCACAATGGGATGCTTCCTGCTGATGCCTAGTCTCAATTTTGTTTTAACACTTGCCATCTCTCACCAAGGTAGGGTGACCCAAAAAATAAAAACACAATCACCATTATTCAATCAGCAGCTATCTTGCCCCAAGTCTGCAGACATCCCAATTCAAATGGCCTTATGAACTGCAAAACCCCCGCCCCTCCTCTAGAGTGCAGACACTGTACCTCCAACTTCAAAGAATCAAGTCCGGCTAACCAGCTTTCCTAAACCCCTTCCTAACTGTTACCTTGCTCAATCCAACACTGTCAAAACTTCCTTTACGTCCTCTCTCCAACCTCCCTTCCTGGAACATCCCCTACTCCTCCTTCCTTTCACCCTAGATCTATAAACCCTCTTGGTCATCCTATTCTGCCCCATACACAGACTTCCCTACATACGAACATTCGCGTTGCGAACTTATAATAACACAAACAATTTGCGGGAAGTGCCAAGATGTAAACAATACACAGTAGGTTACTCTAGCGGCATTGTTCATATGTGTGCTTGTGCTTTCAACAAATTCAGTGTTATTTGTGATGATTATACCCCCAATATGTCTGATGTTAAGCACAAAAGCAGTGGTGATGCTGGTAGTAGTGCTAAGAAGTGCCAGGCCATCACATTGGAAACAAAAGTGGACATAATGTAATTTTCCTGTGTTCACGTGTATGTTTAAACTATGCACACTTCTAGGTTACTCGATGTTCATACATACATATACTACACTACTGTACAATACTGTATATGTACGTACGTTGGACTTACAAACAAATGGACTTGTGAATGACTGCTCGGAACCAAACCTGTTTGTAAGTAGGGGAGTATCTATATTCTAAATGCTCAAAACACCTCAACAATGCCTTCACAGAACTCTGAGTTATACCTTCAATAACCTCACACCACCTTCTAAATTCTTTGCTCCAAATACTTTGTATGATATTTGCCCCACACATTACTCACAAATTATGACATCTCCACTGTCTCCATCTTCCTATACGGTGCAATGTTTAAAGCCCCTACCTCACACCCAAAAAAAGCTATTACACTATATCTTACTCTCTTGTCCCTATTTCCTTGTAGTAAACTCTACAACGACAAGAACTATTAACTCGGATGAGTATGTAAAATATACATATTCATGGGCAATCCCTTATGTGGAGTGTATACTGAATGTGTTAGTAGCAAGATTTACCCATCATCTACTGAATGTAAGTGCTAGTAGCAAGATTTACCCATCATCTACTGAATGTAAGTGCTAGTAGCAAGATTTACTCATCATCTATTGAATGTAAGTGTTAGTAGCAAGATTTACCCATCATCTACTGAATGTAAGTGTTAGTAGCAAGATTTACCCATCATCTACTGAATGTAAGTGTTAGTAGCAAGATTTACCCATCATCTACTGAATGTAAGTGTTAGTAGCAAGATTTACCCATCATCTACTGAATGTAAGTGTTAGTAGCAAGATTTACTCATCATCTACTGAATGTAAGTGTTAGTAGCAAGATTTACTCATCATCTACTGAATGTAAGTGCTAGTAGCAAGATTTACCCATCATCTACTGAATGTAAGTGTTAGTAGCAAGATTTACCCATCATCTACTGAATGTAAGTGCTAGTAGCAAGATTTACCCATCATCTACTGAATGTAAGTGTTAGTAGCAAGATTTACCCATCATCTACTGAATGTAAGTGTTAGTAGCAAGATTTACCCATCATCTACTGAATGTAAGTGCTAGTAGCAAGATTTACCCATCATCTACTGAATGTAAGTGCTAGCTAGTAGCAAGATTTACCCATCATCTACTGAATGTAAGTGTTAGTAGCAAGATTTACCCATCATCTACTGAATGTAAGTGTTAGTAGCAAGATTTACCCATCATCTACTGAATGTAAGTGCTAGTAGCAAGATTTACCCATCATCTACTGAATGTAAGTGTTAGTAGCAAGATTTACCCATCATCTACTGAATGTAAGTGTTAGTAGCAAGATTTACCCATCATCTACTGAATGTAAGTGCTAGTAGCAAGATTTACCCATCATCTACTGAATGTAAGTGTTAGTAGCAAGATTTACCCATCATCTACTGAATGTAAGTGTTAGTAGCAAGATTTACCCATCATCTACTGAATGTAAGTGCTAGTAGCAAGATTTACCCATCATCTACTGAATGTAAGTGCTAGTAGCAAGATTTACCCATCATCTATTGAATGTAAGTCTTAGTAGTAGTTGTGTGTAAAATATTTTGGTAAGTTCTTATTTCTCACTCATAAGGCAGGACAGCAGTACCTCCCTAGGTGGTTGCTCTCTACTATTTTTAAATGCATGAAAAGGTATTGGCATTAAAAATAAAAAGGGGCAATAAAGAGCCACAACAACAATACTGGCACCCAGATAATGATGTACATCACATTTTTACCTGCAGATGATCACCAAGATGGGAGATGATTTGTCCCATGCAGGCAATAGCACGTTCCTTCACCTCCTGGTCCAGATCCGCAGCTCTTAATCTCGCCAGCGTACAGTGATACAGGTCACCAGTGTATGGAGTGAAGTCAAAAGATGAAGCCAAGTCTAGGTGAAAAGGAAATCAAATACGAGAAAAATGACAATACAGTAGAAGAAATAACTTAAAACTAATCCAAAAAAATGAAGCTGAAATTTTGACATTTCCTACTATCTTACCATCTTCAAGTTTCTAAAATCCTTCTTTTCTACCTACCTGATTGTTGTTGATTCCAGAGTCACACTACCATGACAAGGTCCTGGAACCAGGCTTTTATACATAACATTCACACCACACAATGTCCTTAGATTTCTAAATTCACTGCAATATGACCATAAATCACACCGCACTTAAGATATCTAGCAGACTGGTGAGTGTAAAATCTCAGTGGAGACAAGTGATTTATATTGGTTATGTGCTACTGGAGTGAGAACAAGGTAACATTTGTGAAAGAATTCAAGGAAACTGTTAACTGGACTTGAGTCCTGGAGGTGGGTGCAAAAGTACAGTACCTGCACTCTGAAGAGGAGTGTGAATGTATCAGTTTGGAGGGTTATTTGAAATGTACTGTTTGCACACTTCTGACAAGAGAGTTATTAAATGAATGATGGTAGATGTTTCCTTTTTATTTGGAAGGGATCACCCTGCTGCCATGGGAGACAGCCAATGTGTTAAAAAAAAAAAAAATACAACTATTTCCATATTGTTATGAACTTCTTTTTATCTCAACAGATATCAACCTCTTCTTAATTCTTTTCAATTTTAACCCTTTGGGTCGACAGGCCTTCTCAGGAAAGTGTTCCTGGGTCGAAAATTTTGGAAAAAAATTAATTTTCTAATGAAATGATAGAGATCTTTTTCCGATCATAACGCCACCAAAAATGAGAATTTGATCGAAACTAACGAATTATCTTGAGTTAGCGGTAGCATGACACTTACGCATCGGAAAAAATTTTGCCCACTTTGGCCTATTTTCAAAAACTCCAATGTTTCAGTCTCCGAAAATTATAGCTATTTCGCTAGAACTCTTTTTATTCTTTCGATTGAGTACAAGAAACAGCCTATTTACATTTCATCTGCCCAAAATAGTGGTCAGAAAATGGCAATTTTTAAATTTCACACAAATTTAAACGATGCCAATTTCAAAATAGGGTCCAGAGTAAACAAGGCAGACATTCCTGGCACTAAAATAACATGTTCTCTGTTCATTAGTCATGTCTCCAGGCCCCTGTTCCATTACTTTTGCTTTTCATTTTGAATTTTATTCTCACAAAAATAGAAGATTTACTGTTATGTATACAACTGCATCATTGTAAAAATGGTATAAATAATATCAGAGCACTTGTGCATGAATATAAGACTCGCCAGTTGATGTGTATTGGAGGCATGGTGTGATTTGTTTACTCTTGAACATCGTCAAAATCAAACATTTTCGCTACTTTGAGCTCAATTTCAAGGTACTTGTCATTGTCATACCAATCAAAATCATCTCTATTTCTGTAATATATCTTCCATTCTATCAAATGAGACCAAGAAAACGAGAATACATCAATAAAAACCATACGAAAATCGACTGCAAACTCGCTGTTTTAATCGAAAAAACGGTCAGTTTTTTCTCTCATTATGCAGTGTGTACTGCAGGATTTTTATACTCGCACACTGACCACATAGACCCATTCTTTCATATGTATGCCTACCAGACGTTTTCTGCTTAAATTGAGGCCACTAGAATTTGGGCGTACTAGTACGGCACCAACCCCTGCTCGTAAAACGTACTAGTACGGCACCGACCCCCAAAGGGTTAAAAGAACTTTCTCCTATTTATTTTTTCCTAATATTTCATCCCAAAATCAGATACTCTCTTTGAATGTAAGATAAACATGCAGGAGTAACAGCAAGGACGATAGAAGAGATTGTAATGAGAATAATGTTATATCCCAATATATATTTCAACTCTGGTATCTAAACTCTCAGTGATAGGCTTAAACTGGGAATGGTACTGCAAGTTTACTGGGATAAACAAATAGTCTCTCTCTCTCTCTCTCTCTCTCTCTCTTCTTTCAATAAACCGGCCGTATCCCACCGAGGCAGGGTGGCCCAAAAAGAAAAACGAAAGTTGCTCTTTTTAATTTTAGTAACGTATACAGGAGAAGGGGTTACTAGCCTCTTGCTCCTGGCATGTTCGTAGCCTCTTATGACACGCATGGCTTACAGAGGAAGAATTCTGTTCCACTTCCCCATGGAGATAAGAGGAAATAAACAAGACCAAGAACTAGTAAGAAAACCCAGAGGGCTGTGTATATATATGTATGCTTGTACATGCACAGGTAGTGTGACCTAAGTGTAAGTAGAAGTAGCAAGACATACCTGAAATCTTGCATGTTTATGAGACAGACAAAAGACACCAGCAATCCCACCATCATGTAAAACAATTACAGCTTTCATTTTACACTCACTTGGCAGGACGGTAGTACCTCCCTGGGCAGTTGCTGTCTACCAACCTACTACCTAGAAGTCTCTCTCTCTCATTTGTGTTAATACTGTCAGGAGCTTTTTTTTTTTTTTAACGCAAATCACTCTTATTGGCTAAGAACTGTTAGCCTACCTCAGATCAGTGCAAAGCCCAGACCTATCTAGGTATGCTACCACCACCCCAGGATGCCACCCACAACAGTTAACTAATACCCAGGTACCTACTTACTGCTAGGTGAACAGTGACACTAGGCATAAAGAAACATGCCCAACATTTCCACCCTTGCTGGGGATTGAGCCACAGACACTCAGTATGCAAGTTGAGTGCGCTACCAAATGAGTCACGGGACCTTTCAAACTAAAATTGCTAATACTGTATAAAATACATGACGTACCTAGAGGTCTGATGACCTTGACAATCTGCTGCAAGACGAGTAATGCTTCGGCTGTTATCTTATAAAATGGATCAGCGACACATGTCACCACCGGAGGAAGCAGCTCACTAATGTGGGGGTGAAACACTTCCCCACTGTGGTGGATTAAGAGGCAATGCACAAAGGCCAGAGTATCGATCTTCATGTTGCTGCTGCTGTTTTTATCACTAAAAAAGAAACAAATCTTAGATTATACTTTACAATGGAATACATTAGTGATGTATAGGATATCCGCATCCGCGGAACATCCGCACAATTTCTTACATCCGCATCTGTATCAGCATTTTACTGAAAACAGCTATCTGCATCCGAAATCCGCGGAACATCCACACAATTCCTTACATCCGCATCCGCAAAATAAGTAAGACACATTCACATCCGCGAATATCTAAATTTTCACATCCGATACATCCCAAGAATACATATAAAAAATTAGTAATAATGGTAGAATTACCAACAAAAATTTTACGTAAAAGGACAGATACAACTAATGTAGCATTTTATTGTGGCAACATTTTGCTCTTCAGGAGCTTTGTCAAGCTCCCTAGAGTGAAACCTTGCTACAATAAAATGCTACATTAGTTGCATCTGTGCCCATTTACCTAACATACCAAAAATACATAAATGTAATGCTTACATCTATTTATCTACAATGTTTTAATAGATTCAACCTTATATTCAGAATTCAATACTGTTTTGTATAAAAAATACTGTATTGTAAAATCAAATATCTTATCACAGGACAGGTGAGGCCTGAACCCATGGCAAGCAAGTCCTAAATCTCACAGGCCAGTGTTATTACAATATGTGAATCAAGTACATACATACATATCTTGTTTATGGTCACAAAAAAAATACACTAGCACTAGGAATTAGACACATGTACGACAATTGGATATCTTTATTTGTAGATGTTTTGCCATCCAATGGCTTTATCAATACAATACAAGGACATAATGGGAAGACTGTAGAACTATATACAAAAGATGAGGTAATCAGTCCCTCACCCTTGGCCGGGGGACTGATTACCTCGTCTTTTGTATATACAGTGGTACCCTGAATTTCGGCCACCTCCCAACTCGAACAATTATGTAAGTGTATTATTGTAAGTGCTTTTGTAAGTGTATTTTTGGGGGTCTGAAATGGACTAATCTAATTTACATTATTCCTTATGGGAACAAATTTGTTCGGTAATGGCACTTGAACAGTCTTCTGGATCGAATTATGGCCGAAACTTGAGGTCCCACTGTAGTTCTACAGTCTTCACATTATGTCCTTGTATTGTATTAATATAGCCACTGGATGGCAAAACATCTACAAATAAAAACTCCCAGATGTTGCACACATGTCCAATTCTTCATCTTGTCAGTATATGCCATTCATATACAGTGGTCCCTCGGTTTTCGTGCATTTCCAAACTCGAACATTTATGTAAGTGTATTTTCGTAAGTGCTGTTGCAAGTGTATTTTTGGGGGTCTGAAACAGACTAACCTACGTGACATTATTTCTTAAGGAAGTAAATTCGTTCGGTAATGGCACTTGAGCAGCATTCTGGAACGAATTTTCGGCGAAAACCGAGGGACCACTGTATACACTTGCAGTAAACTGAAGGAACCTAGATAATAGTTCCTCGTAACTTTTTAGCAAATGTACTATTTATAGGAGTATTTACCCAAGAGAGAAGTAAAGCACTTATCTATAATATAAACAAATAATTTCTTCAAACTAAACTTAGACATTTCTCTAAGAAAAATTTGCAACACTTACCACAGCAAGAAATAAAATACCCAACACAAGTGAAACAGTTGCTGGTGAGAAATAAGACATTTACACAAACATGTACAGAAACTTGCTAAAGCATGAGCACACACTGGACCAAGTGAGAAATTGAACACTGGACCAAGTGAGAAATTGAACACTGGACCAAGTGAGAAATTGAACACTGGACCAAGTGAGAAATTGAACACTGGACCAAGTGAGAAATTGAACACTGGACCAGGTGAGAAATTGAACACTGGACCAGGTGAGAAATTGAACACTGGACCAGGTGAGAAATTGAACACTGGACCAGGTGAGAAATTGAACACTGGACCAAGTGAGAAATTGAATACACATGCACACAAGTATAGAAATACTTACCCTCATGTGAAGACGAACAATAAAGAACTGTAGAATTCAAGCAAGAATCAACATACTCAAGTTAAACTAGAAGAACTAACCCAGTTGAGAAAAATGCAGAAACTAGCAGTATATTTAAACACTAAGCAACAGCTGAAAAACCTAAGCAAGAAAAATAATGGTGTACTAGCCAAGCATGAAATGAAGCACATGACTAGCAGCAAGAGGTGTAACACATATCCAAGAGAGAGAGAGACTGAATACTCACCCAAGCAATGACCAATGCTCACCTAAGCAAGACTTTAAGCACCCACGTGAGAAATAGAATAATGTCCTACCCAAGCAAGTAGCAAGTGAACACTTACCTAAGCAAGGAGCAAATACACTACCAAAGCAAGACCACGAACTCTTCAAGTACAAACAAACCACAGAACAGGTGGGGTTTGAACTCATGGCGAGTGAGTGGTAAAACTCCAGGGCAGTACATAAGCCACTGAGCCAGCTGGCTACAATAAGATCCCTCCAACTATTTATACACCATAGGGAGGTTAGCATGGGCCCAACTGTGACCACAAATGCAAGTTTTTACAAATGAATCTCCCACCAGCGAGACCATGCTGGGTTCTAATCCCACCCGTACTGTGGTTTCTTTGCAATCGTATTATAATTTTGTGAGACACTTCAAGTACAACTCTGAACACTTACCCCAGTGAGAACTGAATGCCAGGAATAAGTACTGGGATGTGATGCGTGAGGGCGCCTGGGTATACTTGGACAAGCTCTGTCAAGAGAGCAAAACATCCCTGGCGAGTCTTGATACTCTTCTCTTTCATTTGTCTGTGCACAGATTTGACTAAAGCCGGCACCTGCAAGGGTAAGACGAGTTCAACGAATCATACATGATTGGCCTACACTACTTTTCAATGTAATGTATAAACTCTGTACAAAAAATAGCATCAGGCCTTCAAGTACAGGGTAATATTCTATTGTAGATGTGTGATCATGGTGTCTTTTATTTACCAAATATTATTACACATAAAATCCCAAAATGTGAAGGGACAACTTACAAAATGTATTTTTTCCCTGGAGAGAAGGGCACTTATAGGTGTGGTATACATTTTTTTTTTTAAATCAGTCATCTCCCATTAAGAGAGTGTGACCCAAAGAAGGAAACCACATTCACCAACATTCACTTGGTTGCCATCTTTCCACAAGTGTGCTAACATCACATTCAGATTACCCTTTGACTGCAACATCCCCACCCCTTACCCTCAGAGTGCAGGCACTACCCTTATCACCTCCAGGATTCAAGTCCAGCTAACCAGGTTCCCTGAATCCCTTCATAAAAGTAACATTGCTCACAATCCAACAGCACTTCCATTAAAAACTACTTATTCCAATGAACTCCTATTTAACACATTCCCACAAACCCCAGTATACACATCTTCATAATTTCACAATAATTGGGAAAAAAATAATAAAAAATAAGTGTTCATATTGAAGCACCTAAGTGAACAATATTTAGATAAATGTAGGGAAGTTTTCATTGCATTTATGGATTTAGAAAAGGCATATGATAGGATGGATAGGGGAGTAATGTAGCAGATGTTGCAAGTGTATGGAATAGGTAGTAAGTTACTAAATGCTGTAAAGTTTTTATGAGTATAGTGAGGCTCAGGTTAGGGTGTGTAGGAGAGAGATATTACTTTCCAGTAAAAGTTGGTCTTAGACAGGGGTGTGTAATGTCATCATAGTTAACATATTTATAAATGGAGTTGTAAAATAAGTAAATGCTAGGGTGTTGGGAAGAGAGGTGGGATTAAATTATGGGGAATCAAATACAAAATGGGAGTTGACACAGTTACTTTTTGCTGATGATACTGTGCTATTGGGAGATTTTAAAGAGAAGTTGCAAAGGTTAGTGGACAAGTTTGGGAGGGTGTGTAAAAAAAGAAAGTTGAAAGTGAACATAGAGAAGAATAAGGTGATAAGGGTATCAAATGAGTTAGGTAAAGAAAAACTGGACATCACACTGGAGGAAGGAAGTATGGAAAAAGTGAATGTGTTCAGATATTTGGGAGTATATTTGTCAGCAGATGGGTTTATGAAGGACGAGGTTAACCATAAAATTGATGAAGGAAAAAAGGTGAGTGGGGCATTGATGTATCTGTGGAGACAAAAAAACATTATCCATGGAAGCAAAGAAGGAAATGTACGAGAGTATAGTGGTACCAACACTTATATGGGTGTGAAGCATGGGTTGTAAATGCTGCAGCGAGAAGGAGGCTGGAGAGATGTCGTGTCTAAGGCAATGTGTGGTGTAAATATTATGCAGAGAATTTGTAGTGTGGAAATTAAGAGTTGTGGAGTTACAAAAAGTATTATTCAGAGGGATAAGAGGGGTTACTGAGGTGGTTTGGACATTTAGAGAGAATGGAACAAAGTAGATTGACTTGGAGGGTGTGTAAATCTGTAGTGGAGAAGAGGAGGGGTAGGGGCTCATCCTAGGAAAGGATGGAGGGAGGGGGTAAAAGATGTTTTGTGTGCAAGGGGCCTGGACATACAGCAGGCATGTGTGAGCTTGTTTGATAGGAGTGAATGGAGACGACTCTTTTTTGGGATCTGACAAGCTGTTGGAGTGTGAATAGGGTAATATTTTGTGAAGGGATTCAGGGAAACCAGTTAGGCAGACTTGAGTCCTGGAAATTGGAAGTACAGTGCCTGCACTTTAAAGGAGGGGTTTGGGATATTGGCTGCTTGGAGTGATATCTAAACTGTCACATCTGGGCACCTCTGCAAAGACAGTGATTATGTGTGAATGATGGTGAAAGTGATGAATAATGGTGACAGTGATGAATGATAGTGAAAGTGATGAATGATAGTGAAAGTGATGAATGATAGTGAAAGTGATGAATGATAGTAAAAGTGATGAATGATAGTAGAAGTGATGAATGATTGTGAAAGTGTTGAATGACGGTGAAAGTGTTGAATGATGGTGGTTTTTCAAAACAGTAACCATTTTTTTATTATTAACGCATCGGCCGATTCCCACCAAGGCAGGGTGGCCCGAAAAAGAAAAACTTTCACCATCATTCACTCTATCACTGTCTTGCCAGAGGCGTGCTTACACTATAGTTATAAAATTGCAACATTAACACCCCTCCATCAGAGTGCAGACACTGTATACTTCCCATCTCCAGGACTCAAGTCCCGCCTGCCGGTTTCCCTGAATCCCTTCATAAATGTTACTTTGCTCACACTCGAATAGCACGTCAAGTATTATAAACCATTCGTCTCCATTCACCCCTATTAAACACGCTCACGCATGCTTGCTGGAAGTCCAAGCCCCTCACACACAAAACCTCCTTTACCCCCTCCCTCCAACCGTTCCTAGGCCAACCCCCTACCCCGCCTTCCGTCCACTACAGATTTATACACTCTCGAAGTCATTCTATTTTGTTCCATCCTCTCTACATGTCCGAACCACCTCAACAACCCCTCCTCAGCCCTCTGGATAATAGTTTTAGTAATCCCGCACCTCCTCCTAATTTCCAAACTACGAATTCTCTGCATTATATTCACACCACACATTGACCTCAGACATGACATCTCCACTGCCTCCAGCCTTCTCCACGTTGCATCATTCACCACCCATGCTTCACACCCATATAAGTGTGTTGGTATAACTATACTCTCATACATTCCCCTCTTTACTTCCACGGACAAAGTTCTTTGTCTCCACAGACTCCTAAGTGCACCACTCACCCTTTTCCCCTCATCAATTCTATGATTCACCTCATCCTTCATACGCCCATCTGCTGACATGTCCACTTCTAAATATCTGAATACATTCACCTCATCCATACTCTCGCCCTCCAATCTGATATCCAATCTTTTGTCACCTAATCTTTTTGTTATCCTCATCACCTTACTCTTTCCTATATTCACTTTTAATTTTTTTTTTTACATACCCTACCAAACTCATCCACCAACCTCTGCAACTTCTCTTCAGAATCTCCCAAAAGCACAGTGTCATCAGCAAAGAGCAACTGTGACAACTCCCACCATATGGTTTAAAAAAAAAAATTTATATGATCGAGATTAAAGACGCTCAGATTCGTGATCAGTACATCAAAGTTAACTTGAAGCAACCAATTTGCTTTCTGAACTCGGATAAATTTTGTTGGCTAGTGTAATAAGCAAAACTCAAGTAAATACAGTGGAGGCTCAGTTATCTGACCTTCCTTCATTCAGAATCGAAGTCAACTGACAAATTTCTGATATGGCTAATGATGTATCGGTTAACAGGACACTTTCTGATTAGCATAATTTCCTAGCTCAAACATCCACTTTACAATTTATGCAATCCCTACATTAACTGCCCATTTTAATTTGCATATGATCCTTCAGTTAACTGTCTTTACTGTTAACATGGCCTCCACATCCTCTGCCTACTGGTCTTATGAACGAATGATGTTAAAATTATCAAAGTATGCTATAAATAAAAAGAAAAAAATATAATCATCAGGATGGTTGGTTGATGCTTCTTTGATTGTAGCCGTTTCACCATCCAGTGGCTTTAACAAAACAAATTCAAGGACATAATGGGAAGACTACTATATACAGTCTTCCCACTATATCCTTGAACTGATAAAGCCACTGGATGGCAAAGCATCTACAAGTGAAGATACCCAGATGTTGCACATGTCTAATTCTTCATCTTGTCGGTATTGTATATCAATCATGTACCACATATTTCTTTGGTCAATTAATGATTGTAGAAATGTCTTCCAGAGGCAGAACATCTCAATAAAGTTCCTCTTCAATACACAAATAACTCACACAGGAGAGTGTCAGTGTGAGACTTTGTAAATGGTCCAAGTTGGACCGAAACATCGTCGTAAGCTCCTCTCTCCTACGTGAAAGTCATTTGTGTATTGTTCCAGTCACGGTATCGTTTGTTTTTTGTTCTTCCTCTGTGTCTGTCCTTACCATTCAAACTTACAGTTGACTACACTAAGTATTGAATGTGTAAGACAGTTTTAAATTTGACACAAGGAGGCAAGTTTTTTGCCAAATTGGTTGTTTCCGAGCTTATAATAACTTAATATTTTTTTTGAGCTAGAGAAAATACAAAATTCTACCATCTGGAATGTTAATTAATTTATTACACCCTGGTCCCTTTTGCTTCAGACAATCAAGTAATGATTAGCATAACAAGGGGCTTTATAAAGTAATAACATATGTCAATCACCCTAACTGAATAATACAGGTCGCCCATCACTAATCTGGCATCACTGGAACCTATAGGGTGCCAGATTAGTGATTTTTGCCGGATCACAGAGTGGTTATGTTAGAACAGATTTAACTTAACAGCCAACTACCTCATTCTACCTGTATATCCGGATTAGTGATTGCCTGACTGTGATGTAGGTCCACTGAGGTGGTCACAGGCTGACCTCGCCAACCAGTGTAAATTGTCACACCTCTTGCCTTGGCAGATAGGTGTTAAACACGCCTGGCGCCGTAAGTCTCAGGTCTTTTGTTCTTGACGGTGACAGTAAGGAGTGGAGAGAGACTCGGGTGAAATCTACCTTTGGTGTGAAAACACGTGGTGTGACCCATGGAGGGTGAACTCCCTTAACCCCAGGTTTTGGGGGTTCACCCTCCATGGGTTACACCACGTGTTTTCACACCAAAGGTAGATTCGCCGATCCTACCACTCCTTACTGTCGCCGTCAAGAACAAAAGACCTGAGACTTACGGCGCCAGGCATGTCTAACACCTATCTGCCAAGGCAAGGGGTGTGACAATTTACACTGGTTGGCGAGGTCAGCCTGCGACCTCAGTGGACCTACATCACATGATCAGTGATGGCCGACCTGTATGCTGTATTCCACTTTAAAGAAATAAAGTTTTTGTTTGTTTGAAAATGTTTCGTATAATAGCTCAATTATCAAACATAAACAGCTTATCTACTGCTTGTAATTAATTACAAATACTGGGTAGATGCAATAATGAGAGCTTCTTCTACATTTACACAAAGGGTAAAAAGTAAGATAAAAACACACACAATACTGGATAGGAATGAAGATAGATAAAAATTTTTAAAATTATCATACTCTAAACACTTAAGAAATCTATAATTTTTTTACATCTAACACAGAGGAAACTCACAAAGTGTATAGTGCTAAAGAAAGAGACAAAGTCTTAAAGATATCATAAACTGTGTATTAATACTAACTTCTTTAACTACAGAAACTTTAGCTCTACAAACTGGCAACTTCCTTCCTCTTACAAGTTTAAAATAGTAAGCAAGCAAGTTAGAGAACACTTATGTGCACCAAGTAATTCTCCCAAGGTTCATTACAGATCTAGTTCCTAGCAAATTAATATTTCAAGTGATCAAATTTGTTACCTGTTGCTTCAATATGGAGATGGTTCCTTCCTCCTGCTCCATGGCGTCTGGATCAATGCTCAAATTCAGAGAAGGCCGTGTCTGTCGCAGGAGAGCCATATATGCGTGCAAGATGTCGACTTTGACATTTTCTTCCCGCTCTGCATTAAAGGAACAAATGAAAGTTTTGTTATTAACGTATACAAGGATATATTATCTCTGTGCTATTAACTTTCACAAAATAACATGACTTGTAAATGGTCCAAATCAGACCAAAATGTTGTCATAAGTTTCTCTCTCTGATGTGTGAGTTATTTGTGTATTGTCCCAGTCACAGTATTGTGCCTTTTTTGTTCTTTATATTAAAGCTTCTACAAACTACCAATCAAGAATGAAAATATTCGGAGCAATTTTCCCAAAAAATTCTTTACGCTGTGATACAAACCTTTAAATCTGTAATGAGCTGTGGAGATACTGTCTTGTAAAAATCCACAAGCATCTCATGTCTGGTTGAGATTACAGCTTCCAGGCATTTTGCTGATGATCGACGTACCTAGGTACACACGAAAATTGACATCAGGGATTTGCCTTAACAGTTCTGATGATTTTTTTCCACAAAAGCAAAAAAAAAAATTTTAATGACAACACTACTATGCTATTTTTCTAAAATTAATTTGGAGTGACATCTAAACTGTCATATCTGAGCGACTCTGCAAAGACAGTGATTATGTATGATGGTGAAAATGTTGAATAATGATGAAAGTTTTTTTTCTTTCTTTTTTTGGGTCACCCTGCCTCGGTGAGAAACAGCCAACGTGTTAAAAAAATCTTTGGCTACTTTATACACTTTGTTACTCCTCAAAGACTTACATTTCCTAGCTCTCTCTCTACTCAATTCCTTGTCACATTTTAAATTAAATTACATCAAGGGGAAAGTTTCAATAAGTTTGCCAGATGAAAGCAAAAATAATAATCTTCTTTCACCAAATCGGCCGTTTCCCACCGAGGCAGGGTGGCCCAAAGAGAAAAACAAAAGATTCTCTTATTAATTTTAGTAATGTATACAGGAGAAGGAGTTACTAGCCCCTTGCTCCTGGCATTTTAGTCGACTCTTACGACATGCATGGCTTACGGAGGAAAAATTCTGTTCCACTTCCCCATGGAGAATAAGAATAATCTATCAGATTAAAAATGGTCTCCATGGGGAACTGGAGAAAATTCTTCCTCCGTAAGCCATGCGTGTCATAAGAGATGACTAAAATGCCAGGAGCAAGGGGTTAGTAACCCCTTCTCCTGTATAAATTATTAAATGTAAAAAGAAGAAAATCTATGAATAAAATTTTTGGGGGGCCACTCTACCTTGGTGGGAAATGGCCAATATGTCTAAAAAATATATATAAAC
Organism: Cherax destructor; assembly: GCA_009830355.1. Classification (NCBI taxonomy): domain Eukaryota; kingdom Metazoa; phylum Arthropoda; class Malacostraca; order Decapoda; family Parastacidae; genus Cherax; species Cherax destructor. Next base: position 160,067 of record WNWK01002538.1, read on the forward strand.
AAAATATAAAAAATAATCAATCAGAGTAATCCACACTAAAACAAAATGGAAATAAACACTGATGAAATGAAAAAAAAAACCCACCTTCCAAGACATGTCATCATCATCTGAATATTCATCATCCTCTTCACCATCATCATCTTCATCCATGTCCATCTGGCCCTCATCATCTTCATAATCATCATAATTATAATTGGGGTCATGTGTTATGTACTTTAGACAAAGCGCTACAATCTGAAAATGCCAAAACAAAACAGTCAAACCGCTATCAATAACTGTCAACATTCATGTTGTGACTTTACAGAACTCAATGAAATGTTTCAGAATACTAGTAAAAGTTACATATATACGTACAGTGGTACCTCGGTTTTCGTCGGTAATTCATTCCAGAATGCTGTTCGAGCGCCGTTACTGAACGAATTTGTTCCCATAAGGACAAATGTAAATTAGATTAGTCCGTTTCAGACCCCAAAAATACACTTGCAAAAGCACTTACAAAAATACACTTACATAATTGTTCGAGTTGGGAGCTGTATGAAAACCGAGGTACCACTGTACTTGGATAACTGGAATGTAACATGGTGTCAGCTAGAGAGGTTTAAGGATAACCATTTTTTTTTTTATTAACACATCAGCCGATTCCCACCAAGGCAGGGTGGACCGAAAAAGAAAAACTTTCACCATCATTCACTCCATCACTGTCTTGCCAGAGGGGTGCTTTACACTACAGTTATAAAACTCCAACATTAACACCCCTCCTTCAGAGTGCAGACACTGTACTACTTCCCATCTCCAGGACTCAAGTCCGGCCTGCCGGTTTCTCTGAATCCCTTCATAAATGTTACTTTGCTCACACTCTAACAGCACGTCAAGTATAAAAAACCATTTGTCTCCATTCACTCCTATCAAATACGCTCACACATGCTTGCTGGAAGTCCAAGCCCCTCGCACACAAAACTTCCTTTACCCCCTCCCTCCAACCTTTCCTAGGCCAACCCCTACCCCGCCTTCCCTCCACTACAGATATATACACTCTCGAAGTCATTCTGTCTCGTTCTATTCTCTCTACATGTCTGAACCCCCTCAACAACCCCTCCTCAGCTCTCTGGATAATAGTTTTGATAATCCCGCACCTCCTCCTAATTTCCAAACTCCGAATTCTCTGCATTACATTCACATCACACATTGACCTCAGACATGACATTTCCACTGCCTCCAGCCTTCTCCTCGTTGCAGCATTCATCACCCATGCTTCACACCCATATAAGAGTGTTGGTATAACTATACTCCCATACATTCCCCTCTTTACTTCCATGGACAAAGTTCTTTGTCTCCACAGACTCCGAAGTGCTCCACTCACCTTTTTTCCCTCATCAATTCTATGATTCACCTCATCCTTCATAGACCCATCTGCTGACATGTCCACTCCCAAATATCTGAATACATTCACCTCCTCCATACTCTCTCCCTCAAATCTGATATCCAATCTTTCGTCACCATTCTTTTTGTTATCCTCATCACCTTACTCTTTCCTATATTCACTTTCAATTTTCTTCTTTTACACACCCTACCAAATTCATCCACCAACCTCTGCAAATTCTCTTCAGAATCTCCCAAAAACACAGTGTCATCAGCAAAAAGCAACTGTGACAACTCCCACTTTGTATTTGATTCTTTATCTTTTATCCCCACACCTCTTGCCAAGACCCTCGCATTCATTTCTCTTACAACCTCATCTATAAATATATTGAACAACCACGGTGACATCACACATCCTTGTCTAAGGCCCACTTTTACTGGGAAATAGTCCCCCTCCCTACTACACACTCTAACCTGAGCCTCAATATCCTCATAAAAACTCTTCACTGCTTTCAGTAACCTACCTCCTATTCCATACACCTGCAACATCTGCCACATTGCCCCCTATCATACGCCTTTTCCAAATCCATAAATGCCACAAAAACCTCTTTACCCTTATCCAAATACTGTTCACCTATATGTTTCACTGTAAACACTTGGTCTACACACCTCCTACCTTTTCTAAAGGGGCCCATGTCATTGTGTGTGCGCCGAGAAAAAAAAAATCGAAAAAATACGAAAATTTAGTTTTTCTTACCAAAAAATAGCTGATCTTTCTGGCATCACCCTCGTATAATTCTCATCATTATATGATGTTTCTACAAGGAATTATAGTAATTTGTAACAGGTATGGTGTCGGCGCCTGTCATGACATGCGAGCTGACGTAGCAAAAAAAAAAATCCGTTTTTTTTCTATCAATTTCTTATATTTTTCTCTCTAATATAATACAAATTCACCATTTGATATCATAGAAGAGTGGGCGGGGCTAATATGGCCTGAGAACCAATCAGGAGCCTTCTCTGGCCTTCTCGGATAAGAAGTGCTGACAGACGATAAATTACGTTGTAGCGTCCAAGACACACCAGCCAACAAATTGTTCTTTTCTTACGCTAATATCAATAATAATGTTTATTTACTTACTACAATTGATCTATTATGACATAAGGCAACATATTAATAGCATAAAAACATGAAAAACACACCAGAATAAATATTATGTTGCATAATATAACGGTCTATCGGCTGGTAGTGGGAGGGTAAGATCGCCCATAAGGATTATTTTTTCCCATTCTCACATCCTGTTATGAGAGAAAATGGATCTAGCGATGGTAAACTGTAGTAGACACTCATAGATGATGAAAACAGTGGAAAAAACAAGTATTTTTTCGGGAAAAAAAAAAATTCCGACTACTCGGGCTGCGGCCATTATCTCGGAAGTAAGTTATTTACCTTTTTGAGGACAAACAATGATTAATAATGAACGAATTGACGTGATTTTCACAATAAACATAGAAGAACGAATGCTTTACAAGGTAGCGTGTTCCTTTTTGAAGTATCCCAAATATTTTCAGATTTGTGTGGGGATAAAAGTCCGATATTTTGCTAAATGTCAAGCAACCTACAAACTGTATTTTTTTTTGAATGAACATAAGGTTTATTACAGAATTGGTACACGCTGCACGATGGACTTAGAAGTGTTCTATCAGCAGGAAGTGTCAAAACAACTTTCCCAACTACCACTTCAGCCTAGATCTCTCCTAAGTGGAATTTTTAGGAATTTTCAGTAAATCTTACGTGGTTCATTTGCTTTTTGGCCGATTTTATTGAAACTTCGTCACAGCTCCTTCTATATAAGCTTCTAATAGTACACCAAAAATGAGCGCAATCGGTAAACAAATAAAAAAGTTGAGACATTTCTGATAGGCACCCCTAAAGCCCCCTTGTTCATCTGCTATCCTGCTTTCTGTCTTACTCTTAATTCTTTCAATAATAACTACCATACACTTTACCATGTACACTCAACAGACTTATTCTCCTATAATTTTTGCACTCTCTTTTGTCCCCATTGCCTTTATACAAAGGAACAATACACGCTCTCTCCCAGTCCCTAGGTACCTTACCCTCTTCAATACATTTATTAAATAATAGCACCAACCACTCCAAAACTATATCCCCACCTGCTTTTAACATTTCTATCTTTATCCCATCAATCCCAGCTGCCTTACCCCCTTTCATTCTACCCACTGCCTCACGAACTTTCCCCACACTCACAACTGGCTCTTCCACACTCCTACAAGATGTTATTCCTCCTTGCCCTATACACGAAATCACAGCTTCCCCGTCTTCATCAACATTTAACAACTCCTCAAAATATTCCCTCCATCTTCCCGATACCTCTAACTCTCCATTTAATAACTCTCCTCTCCTAATTTTAACTGTCAAATCCATTTGTTCCCTAGGCTTCCTCAACTTAATAATCTCACTCCAAAACTTTCTTATTTTCAACAAAATTTGTTGATAACATCTCACCCACTCTCTCATTTGCTCTCTTTTTACATTGCTTCACCACTCTCTTAACCTCTCTTTTTCTCTCCATATACTCTTCCCTCCTTGCATCACTTCTACTTTGTAAAAACCTCTCATATGCTAACTTTTTCTCCCTTACTACTCTCTTTACATCATCATTCCACCAATCGCTCTTCTTCCCTCCTGCACCCACTCGCCTGTAACCACAAACTTCTGCTGAACACTAACACTACATTTTTAAATCTACCCCATACATCTTCGACCCCATTGCCTACACACTCACTAGCCCATCTATCCTCCAATAGTTGTTTATATCTTACCCTAACTGCCTCCTCCTTTAGTTTATAAACCTTCACCTCTCTCTTACTTACTGCTTCTATTTTCCTTGTATCCCATCTACCTTTTACTCCCACTGTAGCTATAACTAAAAAGTGATCTGATATATCTGTGGCCCCTCTATAAACATGTACATCCTGAAGTCTACTCAACAGTCTTTTATCTACCAATACATAGTCCAACAAACTACTGTCATTATGCCCTACATTATATCTTGTATACTTATTTATCCTCTTTTTCTTAAAATATGTATTACCTATAACTAAACCCCTTTCTATACAAAGTTCAATCAAAGGGCTCCCATTATCATTTACACCTGGCACCCCAAACTTACCTACCACACCCTCTCTACATGTTTCTCCTACTTTAGCATTTAGGTCCCCTACCACAATTACTCTCTCACTTGGTTCAAAAGTTCCTATACATTCGCTTAACATCTCCCAAAATCTCTCTCTCCTCTACACTCCTCTCTTCTCCAGGTGCATACACGCTTATTATGACCCACTTTTCACATCTGACCCTTATTTTAATCCACATAATCCTTGAATTTACACATTTATATTCCCTCTTCTCCTTCCATAATTGATCCTTCAACATTATTGCTACCCATTCCTTAGCTCTAACTCTCTCGGATACTCCTGACTTAATCCCATTCATTTCTCCCCACTGAAACTCGCCTACCCCCTTCAGCTTTGTTTCACTTAGGGCCAGGACATCAAACTTCTTTTCATTCATAACATCAGCAATCATCTCTTTCTTATCATCCGCACTACATCCACGCACATTCAAACAACCCAGTTTTATATAGTTTTTTTCCTTCTCTTTTTTAGAATAACCATTTGTACAGTCACAAATACAGAAAAAGTCAGTGGGAAGAATAAAAGCCACATTGTCATAACTGGAATAATTCACAACTATGTGATAATTAACAGATGAAACTTAAGACAATATTTCAGTCCTGAACCATTAAGTAAACATTGACTTTATAATGGTCCAGGACACACACAAAACAGTCTCTCAAGTTACTTCTCCAAACTGTGGGTTATCTTGGAAAAAACAAAAGAAAAAAAGCCTCATCGGCTGTAATCTATAATGGTAACTCGAGCTACAATGATGTATTTGGTATACTGAGTTACTTCATTCCAGATATCCTTTTCCACTCGCCAGCTCTACCTGGAATATACCTGGAGAGGGTTTTGGGGGTCAAGGCCCCCGCGGCCCGGTCTGTGACCAGGCCTAGAGAGCAAATATGCAATTTCTTATTAATTTACACAAGTAGAATCTAAAAATCACATAACAGTAAAAACATATGAAAGGGTGAAGTACAGTCACAGTAAGCTAATCTTAGTATACTTTTTTAGCACTGCTTTCCCAAGTGACTATTTTTTGCCCATTGACCCCAATTCTTCTTACATTCCTTCATCTTAACAGATGGTGGTACGCAACACACAAATAACCCGCACACAGGAAAAAGAAACTTATGACGACATTTCGGTATGTGACTAGTTGAAGAGTTTCAAGAGTTTCACTACTGTCGGAGCCCGGCCATGGGCCAGGCTTGTCTGGTGCTTGCCTGGTCAACCAGGCTGTTGCTGCTGGAGGCCCGCTGCCCCACGTATTCATCACAGCCTGGTTTATCTGGGACCTGGTGAAGATACTTGTCCAGTTTCCTCTTGAAGGCTTCTACACTTGTTCCAGCAGTGTTCTTGATATCTTCTGGTAAGATGTTGAATAGTCTGGGACCCCGAATGTTGATACAGTGTTCCCTTATTGTCCCCACCACACCCCTGCTCCTCACTGGGTTTATTTTGCACTTTCTCCCATATCTCTCACTCCAGTATGTTGAGTACTTTCCAGGTACAGTGGTACCCCGAGTTTTGGCCATAATTCGTTCCAGAAGGCTGTTTAAGTACCATTACCGAACGAATTCGTTCCCATAAGGAATAATGTAAATTAGATAAGTCCGTTTCAGACCCCCAAAAATACACTTACAAAAGCACTTACAATAATACACTTACATAATTGTTCGAGTTGGGAGCTGTACGAAACTCGGGGTTCCACTGCATATATTATCATGGTCCAAATTAGACCGAAACATCATAAATTTCTTTCTCCTATATGCAAGTTATTTGTGTACTGTTCTAGTCACAGTACTGTGCTTTTTTGGTCTTTCTACGTGGTGGAAATAACTAAATTATATTTATTGTTAAATTTTAACACTCACGGTTTCCATTAGAATTCCTGCCTGTATGATTAATATTCAAGGGATTAGTAACCCCTTCTCCTGTATATATTACTTAAAGTAAAAAGAGATTGTTTCTTCTTTTCTGGGTCACCCTGCCTTGGTGGGAGGTGGTCAGTGTGTTAAAAAAATAGATACATTTACCTATTCTCCATGGGGAAGTGGAACAGAATTCTTCCCCCGTAAGCCATGCGTGTCGTAGGAGGCGACTAAAATGCCGGGAGCAAGGGACTAGTAACCCCTTCGCCTGTATACATTACTAAAGTTAAAAAGAGAAACTTTCATTTTTCTTTTTAGGTCACCCTGCCACAGTGGGATATGACAAATTTGATAAAAAAAAATATTATCTGTATCTTTAATATGCTGTTTCCCTTCTCCAGAATTATTCCATAGGGGTGTAGCCATGACAGGAATCCATGTAGCCTTGTTAACTGTTCTATTTTACAGTCACTCCAGCATAATAAAAAAAATATTGACCAATAATTTTTTTTTGCTAATTCCTTTAATACTTAAAGAGTATATACAAGTCTTATAATGAGATGCAAAAATTTAAAAAAACAAAAAAACCTACCCCTCAATAGGTGAAGATTTATGTCTGCATTTCTGAAACAGTAGGTCAGGGCCCCTTTTCCTCATGGAGGACGTAAGCAGAATAAAAATGTAAACAACTAATATGTGAACTGGCAAATTAGCCAATTTGCAGTGTTCCACTTTTACAACACTGCCAATTTAGAACCAATTACAGTGGTCCCTCGGTTTTCGCCGAAAATTCGTTCCAGAATACTGCTCAAGTGCCATTACCGAACGAATTTACTTCCTTAAGAAATAATGTCACGTAGGTTAGTCTATTTCAGACCCCCAAAAATACACTTGCAACAGCACGTACGAAAATACACTTACATAAATGTTCAAGTTTGGAGATGCACGAAAACCGAGGGACCACTGTACTTACAAGTGATGAACCCTTCGTATTTTATGTACGTTCTTTTTAAGTGTGTATAAAGAGCTTACTAAAAAGAAAAAGAAGAAAACCGTCAAAGTGGGATGTTTGAATGTGCGTGGATGTTGTGCGAATGATAAGAAAGAGATGATTGTAGATGTTATGAATGAAAAGAAGCTGGATGTCCTGGCTTTAAGTGAGACAAAGCTGAAAGGGGTAGGAGAGTTTCAGTGGGAAGAAATAAATGGGATTAGGTCAGGGGTTTCAAATAGAGTTAGAGCTAAAGAAGGAGTGGCAATAATGTTGAATAATCAGTTATGGCAGGTAAAGAAGGAATATAAATGTATAAATTCAAGGATTATGTGGAGTAAAATAAAGGTTGGATGTGAAAAGTGGGTTATAGTAAGTGTTTATGCACCTGGAGAAGAGAGAAGTGTAGAGGAGAGAGAGATATTTTGGGAAATGTTAAGTGAGTGTGTGGGGAGTTTTGAACCAAGTGAGAGAGTAATTGTGGTTGATCTTAATGCTAAAGTGGGTAGAAATGTTGTGGAGGGAGTAGTAGGTAAATTTGGGGTGCCAGGGGTAAATGTAAATGGGGAACCATTAATTGAGCTATGTGTAGAAAGAGGTTTGGTAATAAGTAATACATATTTTATGAAAAAGAGGATAAATAAATATACAAGGTATGATATAGCACGTATGGAAAGTAGTTTGTTGAATTATGTATTGGTGGATAAAAGGCTTGATGGGTAGGCTTCAGGATGTACATGTTTATAGAGGGGCAACGGATATATCAGATCATTATTTGGTTGTAGCTACAGTTAGAGTAAAAGGTAGATGGGACAAAAAGAAAATGGCAACAGCAAGTAAGAGAGAGGTAAAAGTGTATAAACTAAGGGAGGAGGAAGTTAGGGTGAGATGTAAGCAACTATTGGCAGAAAGGTGGGGGGGTTGAAAAGAGTTGGGATAGTTTTAAAAATGCAGTATTAGAATGTGGGGCAGAAGTTTGTGGCTATAGGAGGAAAGAGGAGTGAGTGGTGGAATGAAGAAGTAAAGGGGGTGATAAAAGAGAAAAAGGTAGCTTATGAGAGGTTTTTACAAAACAGAAGTGTTAATAAAAGAGCAGAGTATATGGAGAGTAAAAGAAAGGTGAAGAGAGTGGTGAGAGAGTGCAAAAGAAGAGCGGATGAAAGAATGGGAGAGGCTCTGTCAAGAAATTTTACTGAAAACAAGAAATTTTTTTGGAGATAAACAAGGTAAGAAAGCCTAGGGAACGAATGGATTTGTCAGTTAAAAACAGAGTAGGGGAGTTAGTAGATGGGGAGCTGTATTGGGTAGATGGCGGGAATATTTTGAGGAACTTTTAAATGTCGATGAAAAAAGGGAGGCGGTAATTTCATGTACTGGCCAGGGAGGTACAACATCGTTTAGGAGTGAAGAAGAGCAGGATGTGAGTGTGGGGAAGGTGCGTGAGGCATTACGTAGAATGAAAGGGGGTAAAGCAGCTGGAACAAACGGGATCATGACAGAAATAATAAAAGCAGGGGGGGATATAGTGTTGGAGTGGTTGGTATTTTTGTTTAATAAATGTATGAAAGAGGGGAAGGTACCTAGGGATTGGCAGAGAGCATGTATAGTTCCTTTATATAAAGGGAAGGGGGATAAAAGAGCGTAAAAATTATAGGGGAATAAGTTTACTGAGTCCATGCGTGTCGTAAGAGGCGACTAAAATGCTGGGAGCAAGGGGCTAGTAACCCCTTCTCCTGTATATATTACTAAATGTAAAAGGAGAAACTTTCGTTTTTTCTTTTGGGCCACCCTGCCTTGGTGGGAAACGGCCGACGTGTTGAAAGAAAGAAGAAGTTTACTGAGTATACCAGATAAAGTGTATGGCAGGGTTATAATTGAAAGAATTAGAGGTAAGACAGAGAGTAGGATTGCAGATGAGCAAGGAGTCTTTAGAGTGGGTAGGGGATGTGTAGATCAAGTGTTTACAGTGAAGCATATATGTGAACAGTATTTACATAAAGGTAGAGAAGTTTTTATTGCATTTATGGATTTAGAAAAGGCATATGATAGAGTGGATAGGGAAGCAATGTGGCAAATGTTGCAAGTGTATGGAATAGGTAGTAAGTTACTGAAGGCTGTAAAGAGTTTTTATGAGGATAGTGAGGCTCAGGTTAGGGTGTGTAGGAGAGAGGGAGATTACTTCCCGGTAAAAGTAGGTCTTAGACAGGGATGTGTAATGTCACCATGGTTGTTTAATATATTTATAGATGGGGTTGTAAAAGAAGTAAATGCTAGGGTGTTGGGGAGAGGGGTGGGATTAAATTATGGAGAATTAAATGCAAAATGGGAGTTGACACAATTACTTTTTGCTGATGATACTGTGCTTATGGGAGCTTCTAAAGAAAAGTTGCAAAGGTTAGTGGATGAGTTTGGGAGTGTGTGTAAAGGTAGAAAGTTGAAAGTGAACATAGATAAGAGTAAGGTGATGAGGGTATCAAACGATTTAAATAAAGAAAAATTGGATATCACATTGGAGAGAGGGATTATGGAAGAAGTAAATGTTTTCAGAGATTTGGGAGTTGACGTGTCAGCTGATGGGTTTATGAAGGATGAGGTTAACCATAGAATTGATGAAGGAAAAAAGGTGAGTGGTGCGTTGAGGTATCTGTGGAGACAAAAAAAATGTTATCCATGGAGGCAAAGAAGGGAATGTACAAAAGTATAGTGGTACCAACACTCTTATATGGGTGTGAAGCATGGGTTGCAAATGCTGCAGCGAGGAGGAGGGTGGAGGCAGTGGAGGTGTCCTGTCTAAGGGCAATGTGTGGTGTAAATATTATGCAGAAAATTCGGAATGTGGAAATTAGGAGAAGGTGCGGAGTTACTAAAAGTATTTGTCAGAGGGCTGAAGAGGGGTTGTTGAGGTGGTTTGGTCATTTAGAGAGAATGGATCAAAGTAGAATGACTTGGAGAGCGTATAAATCTGTAGGGGAAGGAAGGCGGGGTAGGGGTCGTCCTAGAAAGGTTGGAGGAAGGGTAAAGGAGGTTTTGTGGGCGAGGGCTTGGACTTCCAGCAAGCATGTGTGAGCGTGTTAGATAGGTGTGAATGGAGACGAATGGTTTTTGGGACATGACGATCTGTTGGAGTGTGAGCAGGGTAACATTTTGTGAAGGGATTCAGGGAAACCAGTTAATTGATTTAGTTGGACTTGAGTCCTGGAAATGGGAAGTACAATGCCTGCACTTTAAAGGAGGGGTCTGGGATAGTGACAGCTGGGAGGGACTATTCTCAGCTGTCGTATCTGAGCTCCTCTGCAAAGACAGTTGTCGTGTCAGTATCATAGATACACTTGTTTAGTATATCTTTATACAGCTGGTCCCTTTGCGTGTGACGTCACGGTACCCGCTGACGTCAGAGGCTCAGCGCATGTGCACAGCCTATCATAGGCAGACGGGCTCACTAACGTTAGACCTACAGGCGAGACAGACGGTGTGCGGGACTCTCCTTCACTTACTGTAAATATACCGTAACCATCCAACAAGGAGTATCTTTGACCTCCTATATATCTCTCCCAAGACCCACACGACACAGTGATTATGTATGAGTGTGGTGAAAGTGTTGAATGATGATGAAAGTATTTTCTTTTTGGGGATTTTCTTTCTTTTTGGGTCACCCTGCCTCGGTGGGAGACGGCCGACATGTTGAAAAAAAAAAAAAAATGAACTCCCATGTATTTGATCAAGGATTAATTACAAGTGTTTTCATTTTATTTTTCCAAATGCATTCTTACTTTACGCTCATTCAGAGTACAAAAAACTGACTTGCCATGAATTTCTAAGAATGCATTAACATCTTAAGTTGTGGCCTCAGTGTATATACATTAGAATGACCGTATCCATGGAGGTTATGTTCCAAGAACCTGCTGCAGCTAGTAGTGAACCTTATGAGTAAATCGCTTTTCGGCTACATACATACCTATGATAAAGTTTAACTGATAAATTATGCACAATAAGTGTGGAGAATTAGCACTTTTTCATGGCTTCTTTTAGGCTTTGAAGAACTGCCAGCATCCCTACTTTTGCACTTTAAGACCACATTAAGAAAAATTAAGGGTTATTTTCCGGACACAGTAAACCACGGATAACTGAAACTGTGGAAACCGGACCCGCAGATTCAAGGGTCCTACTGTACAATGGCCAAGATATATAAATGACTGAACTGTTACAAGGTCACATACATACCGTGGGTAAATGGTGGGTGATCTCTTTTGGGCAACGAAGAGTAAAGGCTTCGCAGGCAGAGATGCAGTACTCTCGTAACTCGTCGTCATCCACTGCCACGTACTGAGTAATGAGTGGCATTACCCGCTCTAAGTATTCTCCAAACCGGTGACCCGCCTGACGACTGCAACCAGAGTAAAAATATTATTGTACCCGCTCTAATTATTCCCCAAACCAGTGGCCTGCCTGCCAACTGCAACCAGAGTAAAAATGTATTATTGTACCCGCTCTAAGTACAGTGGTACCTCGGTTAACGATATTTTTTCGTTCCAGAATGCTGTTCAAGTGCCATTACCAAACGAATTTATCCCCACAAGGAATAATGTAAAATAGACTAGTCCTTTTGGACCCCCAAAAATACACTTACAAAAGCATTTAAAAAAATAAACTTACATAAAAGGGCGAGTTTGGGGACCATCGTTAACTGAGGTACCACTGTATTCCCCAAACCAGTGACCTGCCTGATGACTGTAACCAGAGTAAAAATATTGTACCCGTTCTAATTATTCCCCAAACCAGTGACCTGCCAGACAACTGCAACTAGAGTAAAAATATTACTGAACATGGGTGTTAGTAGAAGACACATTTTTCAAAAACATTCTCTTACATAAAAAAATTTATTCTTTGTCTGAAGGATAAGAATTACTTAGAATCCTTGGAAGGCATTCCAGAGGTTTTCAAACATTGAAGATTTTTCAAAAACAACTTAACCATTTAATAAGGAAACCAGAATTTTTGTTTAGCAATTGTGTAACAAAAGCTATTGCCAATTATATCGTTAGGAGAATCATAAATGCCTAATAGAAACAACTTCCTTTAAGCAGTATTTACGAATCTGCTTTTATGTAATCCCCGTGTTGTTGTAAGTTAACCCTTTCAGGGTTATTGACGTACTAGTACGGCTTACGCCATGGGGTTATTGACGTACTAGTACGCCTAAATTCTAGTGCCCTCAAATCAAGCAGAAACAGGCTGTTAGGCCTAGATGTGATAGAATGGGTCTGTGCGGTCAGTGTGCGCAGTATAAAAAAATTCCTGCACCACACAGTGCATAATGAGGAAAAAAAACTGACCGTATTTTTGGTTTAAAACAGCGACTTTGCAGTCTATTTTCATATGGTATTTATTGATGTATTCTCGGTTTCTTGGTCTCATGTGATAGAATGGAAAATATATTACAGAAATAGAGATGATTTTGATTAGTTTGACAATGACAAGTACCTTGAAATTGAGCTCAAATTAGCGAAAATGTTCGATTTTTGACGATGTTCAAGAGTAAACAAATCACACCATGCGTCCAATACACATCAACTAGCGAGTCTAATATTCATGCACAAGTGCTCTGATATTGTTTATACCATTTTTACAATGATGCAGTTGTATACATAACAGTAAATCTTCTATTTTTTTTGTGAGAATAAAAATTCAAAATGATAAGCAAAAGTAATGTAAGAGGGGCCTGGAAAAGTGACTAATGAACAGAGAAGATGTTATTTTAGTGCCAGGTATGTCTGCCTTGTTTATTCTGGACCCTATTTTGAAACTGGCATCGTTTGAAATTTGTGTGAAATTGGCCAAATTGCCATTTTCTGACCACTATTTTGGGTAGTTGTAATTGGTAAATAGGCGGTTTCCTGTACTCAATCGATAGAAGAAACGGAGTTCTAGCGAAATAGCTATAATTTTAGTAGACTGAAACATTGGAATTTGCCGAAAATAGGGCTCAAAGTGGGCAAAATCGCCGATGCGTAAATGTCATCCATACTGATAACTTCGCGAAAGCATAATTCCGTTAGTTTTCGATCAAATTTCATATTTTTTGTGGCGTTATGATCGGAAAAAGATTCTCTATCATTTCATATTTTTTTTTTTAATTCTTGGACCCTAAGAACGAGTTTCGGAGACCCCCCTTGGACTTTGAAAGGGTTAAGCATACATTACAAACCTTCAAATATTTCAAAACATGGCAAACTCTAGCTGTTGAATCGTTGCCAAATACGATTCCTGATCTTTTTCACATCAATAGTACGTACAGTGGAACCTTGGTTTTCATATGCCCTAGTTTGCATGTAAAACTATAGTTACTCTCTATAAAATGTATTTTTTGTTAATATTTTTGAGAGTTTGGAATGGATTAATTGGATTTACATTATTTCTTATGGGAAATATTAACAAAAAGTACATTTTATAGAGAATAACTACTTTGATCCATTCTCTCTAAATGACCAAACCACCTCAACAACCCCTCTTCAGCCCACTGACTAATACTTTTAGTAACTCCACACCTCCTCCTAATTTCCACACTCCAAATTCTCTGCATAATTAGGGGTTGGCCTAGAAAAGGTTGGAGGGAGGGGGTTAAGGTGGTTTTGTGTGCGAGAGGCTTGGACTTCCAGAAAGCGTGCGTGAGCGTGTTAGATAGGAGCGAATGGAGACAAATGGTTTTTAGGACTTGACGTGCTGTTGGAGTGTAGGCAAGGTAACATTTATGAAGGGTTACAGGGAAACCGGCAGGCCGGACTTGATTCCTGGAGATGGGAAGTACAGTGCCGGCACTCTGAAGGAGGGGTGTTAATGTTGCAGTTTTGTAGCTGTAGTGTAAGCATGCCTCTGGCAAGACAGTGATTGAGTGAATGATGAAAGTTTTTCTTTGTTGGGCCACCCTGCCTTGGTGGGAAACGGCCGATGTGTTAATAAAAAAAAAAAAATATTTACACCACACATTACCCTTAGACAGGACATCTCCACTGCCTCCAGCCTCCTCCTCGCTGCAACATTTACAACCCATGCTTCACACCCATATAATGTCATGTAGGTTAGTCTATTTCAGACCCCCAAAAATACACTTCCACAAGCACTTACAATATTATACTTACATAACTGTACGATTTAAGGGGTGTTCATTAGCCGGGGGTCCACTGTATAGTGGTACCAACACTCTTATATGGGTGTGAAGCATGGGTTGTAAATGCTACAGCAAGGAGGAGGCTGGAGGCAGTGGAGATGTCCTGTCTAAGGGCAATGTGTGGTGTAAATATTATGCAGAGAATTCAGAGTGTGGAAATTAGGTGGTGTGGAGTTACTAAAAGTATTAGTCAGAGGGTTGAAGAGGGGTTGTTGAGGTGGTTTGGTCATTTAGAGAGAATGGATCAATGTAGAATGACTTGGAGAGCGTATAAATCTGTAGGGGAAGGAAGGAGGGGTAGGGGTCGTCCTCGAAAAGGTTGGAGGGAGGGGGCAAAGGAGGTTTTGTGGGTGAGGGGCTTGGACTTCCACCAAGCATGTGCGAGCGTGTTAAATAGGAGTGAATGGAGATGAATGGTTTTTGGGACCTGACGAGCTGTTGGAGTGTGAACAGGGTAATATTTAGTGAAGGGATTCAGGGAAACCGGTTATTGATTTAGCTGGACTTGAGTCCTGGAAATGGGAAGTACAATGCCTGCACTTTAACCCTTTCAGGGTTATTGACGTACTAGTACGGCTTACGCCCTGGGGTTATTGACGTACTAGTACGCCTAAATTCTAGCGCCCTCAAATCAAGCAGAAACAGGCTGTTAGGCCTAGATGTGATAGAATGGGTCTGTGCAGTCAGTGTGCGCAGTATAAAAAAATTCCTGCATCACACAGTGCATAATGAGGAAGAAAAAAAACTGACCGTATTTTTGGTTTAAAACAGCGCCTTGCAGTCTATTTCCGTATGGTATTTATTGATGTATTCTCGTTTTCTTTGTCTCATTTGATAGAATGGAAGATATATTACAGAAATCGAGATGATTTTGATTAGTTTGACAATGACAAGTACCTTGAAATTGAACTCAAAGTAGCGAAAATGTTCGACTTTTGACAATGTTCAAGAGTAAACAAATCACACCATGCGTCCAATACACACCAACTGGCGAGTCTAATATTCATGCACAAGTGCTCTGATATTGTTTATACCATTTTTACAATGATGCAGTTGTATACATAACAGTAAATCTTCTATTTTTTTTGTGAGAATAAAAATTCAAAATGATAAGCAAAAGTAATGTAAGAGGGGCCTGGAAACGTGACTAATGAACAGAGAAGATGTTATTTTAGTGCCAGGAATGTCTGCCTTGTTTATTCTGGACCCTATTTTGAAATTGGCATCGTTTGAAATTTGTGTGAAATTGGCCAAATTGCCATTTTCTGACCACTATTTTGGGTAGTTGTAATTGGTAAATAGGCGGTTTCTTGTACTCAATCGATAGAAGAAATGGAGTTCTACCGAAATAGCCATAATTTTAGTAGACTGAAACATTGGAATTTGCCGAAAATAGGGCTCAAAGTGGGCGAAATCGCCGATGCGTAAATGTCATCCATACCGATAACTTCGCGAAAGCATAATTTCGGTAGTTTTCGATCAAATTTCATAATTTTTGTGGCGTTATGATTGGAAAATAATTCTCTATCATTTCATAAGATTTTTTTTTTTTAAATTCTTGGACCCTGAGAACGAGTTTCGGAGACCCCCCTTGGACCCTGAAAGGGTTAAAGGAGGGGTCTGGGATAGTGACAGTTTGGAGGGTCTATTCTAAACTGTAGTATCTGAGCACCTCTGCAAAGACAGTGATTATGTATGAGTGAGGTGAAAGTGTTGAATGATGATGAAAGTATTTTCTTTTTGGGGATTTTCTTTCTTTTTGGGTCACCCTGCCTCGGTGGGAAACAGCCGACTTGTTGAAAAAAAACAACTATAGTTTTACATACAAACTAGGGCATACGAAAACCGAGGTTCCACTGTATATATAGAAATGTAAAGGCTTTATGAAAACAGATTTGATAAAAGCACTACTAAGTAAAACACCATCTTAAAGAACCTGGGCTCAATCCCAGCTGGTGGAGATTATGAGATGCAAGACAGATATAAAATATGTTTTTAATAAAATTGAACCAAAATATTAAACTACTACATTAGTGAAAATGGCTTACCTAATAGCTGCAATACACTGGATATACGTTCTTGTAGTAGACATTGATGTGTTCTTAGCTAGTTCATCAATCAAAAAGTCCATGAGTCTTGCATATATCTGTGGTGAGCATGACACCACTAAATGACTGAGAGCTACTATTGTACGCTTTCTGACAGCAAGCCGTGGAGATGCCAACTGGGGCAACAGTGCATCTAATATATTGGGATGGAAGGAAATGAGCAGAGATCCAAATCGAGCTAATAAATCACCCAGGATGTCCAGGGCCTCCAGCTGGACACTAACATCTTCTTGCTGAGGAAAATACAGAAACACATTACAAGTTATACATGTATGGTATACAGTACCAACAAGATCAAGAATTAGACATGTGTGCAACATTTGGGTATCTTTATTATAGACGTTTCGCCAACCAGTGGCTTTATTAATACAAATCAAAGGACGTAATGGGAAAATAGTACCGTCTCCCCATTACGTCCTTGAATTTGTATTGATAAAGCCAATGGATAGCAAAATGTCTACAATAAAGATACCCAGATGTTGCACATGTGTTTAATTCTTCACAAGTTATCATCAACTGTAGTGTAACACATGTTTACAAACATGAAAATAAATTTCCAAGTTATTGTAAACTGCAGGCTAAATTTGCCTACAGACTGGAAGATATGTTCTCAACTTAGGAAGATAAGATTTAATTAAGACAGTGGCTGTTTCCTACCGAGGAAGGGTGACCCAAATAAGAAAGACTTTCACTATCATTCACTCCATCACTGTCTTGCCTAAGGTATGCCAATAATACAGTTCAGATGCTCCTCCAAATTGCTACTAACCCCACCCAGGTTTACAAATATGAAAATAGATTATATTTCTAAGTTTACTATGAACTGAAGCAAAAGAATGTATACAAACTCGAAGGTATATTTCTTCATTTTCACAGGTGATATATTTCTAAGTTTACTATGAAGGGTAATATATTTTATAGACTCAAAGATATACTGTAGTTATCAATTTAATTACCATATCAAAATAAGACTGACTTATAAACTACAGTACAGAGCTTACAAATAAAATATGTTGCAACAGTAAATTACAATCCTTGCATAAAAATTCCATGCACTGCCAAATTTTATTATATATTTGCAACTCAAGATGATAATATCACTTCTACCTTTAAGTCTAAAACTTCAGCTTGAGTTGAAAAATAACTATATACAGTGGACCCCCGCCTAACGAGCACCCCGGAAATCGTACAATTATGTAAGTATAATATTGTAAGTGCTTGTGGAAGTGTATTTTTGGGGGTCTGAAATAGACTAACCTACATGATATTATTTCTTAAGGGAGTAAATTCGTTCGGTAATGGCACTTGAGCAGGCTTCTGGAATGAATTTTGCTCGTTAGGCGGGGGTCCATTGTAAGTGTAAAAGACTAGGTGCGGGGATTGTGCTAAATCTGTATGAGATATTTAGCACCTAAGGAATGTGAGGCAATCAGGCTTCATCTAAGGATGGGTAGATGTCCAGTTCTTTGGATCAAGAGCCCCTCATTATCAATACACATTTTCTGAAGGGCACACTGGGTGTAAAGAACTCTATATGACTTAGACACAAACACACCATTAATTACCATGTACAGTGGACCCCCGGCTAACGAACAAAATTCATTCCAGAAGCCTGCTCAAGTGCCATTACCAAACGAATTTACTTCCTTAAGAAATAATGTCACGTTGGTTAGTCTATTTCAGACCCCCAAAAATACACTTCCACAAGCACTTACAATATTATACTTACATAATTGTACGATTTCCGGGGTGTTCGTTAGCCGGGGGTCCACTGTAATATGCAATTAACACAAAAATTATATGTATTCAAAATTTGACAAAGTAAATTATTGTAGTACATTCAAACTAAGAAAATGCCGCTTTTAGGATACCAGGAAACCAGCAAGTTGATTGTAAGTACTGTGTTGTATAATAATTTGACTCAGGATAAACCAAGCTTGAAATAATGTTCAGAGTATACAACATCAGTAGAGGATTGAAGTATTAAAAGACACGAAGGTCATGTACGTAATGTAAGGATACAAACTAATTCCCCAAAGAATCTGTACACTACACCTCTAATGACTGAGCAGTAGATGTACAGGTATGAAATTCTTGTAAATATTCAGTTCATGAAACTAACCCTAACAATAGCTTCTGACAATCTATCAGTGACTCTCTTGCAGATGTTGGCCACCAGTGCCGTCGATGATGCTGGCAGTTCATTGATGACTGTCTTCAAGGCAAGGGAGGACATGTCTCTCAGCTGTTCCCGGTCACTCACCATGTGGTCGCACAGTGACTCCACGATTGAGTACACATGGAATTCTTTCACTTTGTTGACCAAAGGACCCAGACTGCAAATTACAAAAATAGAGAGAACACGTATACTGCATAATTTTTATACACATTAATTACTGAAAAACTTAGTACTGTGGTAATATTACTAATTACTATAGTAGCAACTTTCACTATTTAATACATCAAGAGTTGTGAAATCACAACTAGCAAGGTCAAGTTGCATATTCAACAGCACAGGGATAAAATTAATATTCATGACTCAACCCGCTCACATACCTGGTGTTGCTGCCACATACCAAAACAGACCAGAGGATACAGATAGTTTCCTCATTTAACTGAACATTTATGAAGTTGTTTAATTCATGCTAAACACTAAACCCACATAGGTTATTCAGTGCAAGACATGGTGGAGGCTTGATCCTCCATCTGCCGAGTGCCAGACAGACATGCTTCCTATTCGTACTCACCTATATCCCTGGACATTTATGAACAAGAGAGATTTTTACAGCAAGCTATTGAATCATGGTTATACTTGAGAAACTACCTTTGACAAAATTAACAAGGCTTCTTTAGTAAGAATCTTATTCAAAAGTGTGTTTCATACTGCTAGGCCAGTATGATAACAACTTTATCATCCATAATAAGAACATAAGAACATAAGAAAGGAGGAACACTGCAGCAGGCCTGTTGGCCCATACTAGGCAGGTCCTTCACAATCCATCCCACTAACAGAATAATTGCCCAACCTAATTTTCAATTCTACCCAAGAAATAAGCTTTGATAATTCTAATTACTCATGTGCGAGTCCCACTCAAATCCAACCCCTCTCACTCATGAATTTATCCAACCTAAATTTGAAACTACCCAAGGACCTAGCTTCAATGACCCTACTAGGCAGACTGTTCCACTCATCAACTACCCTATTTCCAAACCAATATTTTCCTATATCCTTTCTAAATCTAAACTTATCCAATTTGAATCCATTATTGCGGGTTCTCTCTTAAGAACTGCGGGTTCTCTGTACTTAAATTTGTATTTCAGCTTCTACAGTATCAAAAACTTTGGATATCAATAAGCCCTCTATTTAGAAAACTAACAGGGGGTAGCAGGTGGCCAGCAATGGTGATTGTGGTGGAGAAGAAATATTTTTGCTGATTCGAACAAGAGGCAACTCTGCAACCAACAGACTTTGTCCATTGTTTCCAAAGAACTGACCCAGAGGATTTTGTCTCGTATTTCCAGTCCCTTAAATCTATGGTTTAATATCTGTTCAGAGCATGTAACATTAACAAAAGTGGTATAAACCTTGGTAATTGATATCAACATATGGTTTAAGGGGCACATAAGTTCCCCTGTCTTCTAATAACATGTTCATTTTTCCACTATAATCTATCTTGTTCATAATTACTTTAAGTAAGTTTATTCAGGTATACACAAATACAGTTACATAGATTATCTTCCACAGCAGCATATGTGTAAAGAACCTAGGATAACCCAAAAAAAGTGAGACAGAATGACTTATTTCCATTTGCTGTGTCTGTTTCGTAAGGTGAAGTCTAGGATCTTTCTTAATTAAGAACATAAGAACATAAGAAAGGAGGAACACTGCAGCAGGCCTGTTGGCCCATACTAGGCAGGTCCTTCACAATCCGTCCCACTAACAGAATATTTGCTCAACCCAATTTTCAATGCTACCCAAGAAATAAGCTTTGACAATTCTACCCACTCATGCACGAGTCCCACTCAAATCCAACCCCTCTCACTCATGAATTTATCCAACCTAAATTTGAAACTACCCAAGGTCCTAGCTTCAATAACCCTACTAGGCAGACTGTTCCACTCATCAACTACCCTATTTCCAAACCAATACTTTCCTATATCCTTTCTAAATCTAAACTTATCTAACTTGAATCCATTATTGCGGGTTCTCTCTTGGAGAGATATCCTCAAGACCTTATTTATATCCCCTTTGTTAATACCCATTTTCCACTTGTATACCTCGATCATGTCTCCCCTCATTCTACGTCTTACAAGTGAATGTAATTTTAGGGTCTTCAATCTTTCTTCGTAAGGAAGATTTCTAATGCTATGGTATAACTTAACAAATCTTTGAGGACAATTGTGTTGCAGAGGTCAGACCTTTGCAACACAATTTTGTGTGTGGGGGTGCGGAAGGGGTAAGAACACCTCAACAATGCTTACCACTTGACAGCTAGGTTCTGTACTTCTCCATTCTTATCCTCCAGTAGTCGAAGGAGCATTCTTACAACTTTGCGCTCTGACTCGTCATCCAACTTGATCGAGTCTTTCTGCAGTTCCGTCATCAAATCATTTGTGGCCATAAAACGGTAATCTTTGTCCGTACTTGTCATCTGCAAGTAAATATCTGCATATAACATTTCATACCAATTAATGCTGGCAGCTAGCCAGAATTATTATCAAGAGAATATAGCCATATGCACAGTGAATATTTAATATTTATAAATCCTGTTAAAATGATGATGATTCATTTTAGTGACTCAATGAGTATATACTTTATCCTCACAGTGTAACAAACTGATTATAAATGTACCTTAAGGTGGGTGTTATATTGGGAGTCAAACCTTTATATCAGTTCACAGATGAACAGATGTATGTAGTACAGTGGTACCTCTACTTACGAGCAGCTCCCAACTCGAACAATTATGTAAGTGTATTTTTGTAGGTGCTTTTGTAAGTGTATTTTTGGGGGTCTGAAATGGATTGATCTAATTTTCATTATTTCTTATGGGAAAAAATTCTTCGGTATCGGCACTTGAATAGCCGTCTGGAACGAATTAAGCTGGTAACTCAAGGTACCACTGTATACAGTATAGTGGTGAGCACTTGACTTTATGAGATGGCATTGGTCAGGCCAAGGTTGTTGGAGTAAGGAGGGGGCAGACAGGTGCTGATAAGTATAGCAAGGAAAACCTTTTATTAAATACCGTATGACATTTTCCCTACAAGAACCTTTATCAAGAATAAGGCTTCTTGCAGGTGAAACATCGTGTTTAATAAAAGGTCTGCTTTTGCTATATGTGTTTTTTGCTGCCAGTCCAGGTACCTGCCACTGACAAAGATTCTTTCCCAGGCCCTCAAAAAAGTGCTGGCATGTACAGTATCATGTTTTTTATAGGCTTTTACATCCTATCCAGTGTAATGAGAGAAATTTGTTCACAAAGTAATGACATAAAGCAAGAATTTATCACATAGTACAAGTTCACATGGAGTGACATCCAATATGACCGACCAGAATAAATCAGCCGACTTTAGTCACATGAAAGCAAAACCTCAAGAGAAAGTCATCTCTGAAAGTGCACCTACAATTTGTCTTGGATATTAATATAGATATTATTATAGATTTAACTGGACTTGAGTCCTGGAAATGGGAAGTACAATGCCTGCACTTTAAAGGAGGGGTCTGGGATAGTGACAGTTTGGAGGGACTATTCTAAACTGTCGTATCTGAGCGCCTCTGCAAAGACAGTGATTATGTATGAGTGTGGTGAAAGTGTTGAATGATGATGAAAGTATTTTCTTTTTGGGGATTTTCTTTCTTTTTGGGTCACCCTGCCTTGGTGGGAGATGGCGGACTTGTTGAAAAAAAAAATATCGAGTTTATTTTTTATTTTCAATTTGTGTATTTTTTATTTTCATGTTTATTGTTTTGGTTGTTGTACTACTAAGTAGTATTTAGGTCTTTAAATTATTGAGCGAGTTTGATGTTTATCACTCAAGTGCAGAGTTTAAAAAGTTTATCATTGTTTAAGAGAAGGGAGTGGTGAAAGTTGAACCAGATAATACAGATGAACTGTCACTGCCTAGCCTAACCTGACAATGCATGTTTGGCCTGAAGCTTTTTTTTTATCATTATTCTTTTATTAACAAAGAGAGTTAATAACCCAGGATAACCAAAGAAAGTCAAACAGTGTGGCTTATTTCTGTTGGTGTCCCAGGATGCCACCCACAACAGTCAGCTAACATCAAGGCGCCTACTTACTGCTAGGTTTCTTCCAAATACTACCAGTGAGCCACGAGCCACCAATGTCAAAACAGAAACACTTGCAGGTGTCAGTAAGCAAATAAGTTTATTTAGGTACAAGTACACATAAGTACAATCATCATATATATTGTAAATGACTTATTTCTAATTTGGTCCTTGTTCATCACAGTGCTATTAATACCAGCACAAGCAACAGAACTCCTACTGCTAAAGCAATAATTTTATGTGAATATTGTCAAATATATCATGCCAGTAAGATTTTATTCAGGGTTCATTCATAATGTGAGCATCAAGCAATAATATATGCCACCACACTGGAAAACTTTCCCACTTCTTTTTGATGTATGACATTGATAGTACATTCATGAAGCAATAAAAATCATTACTATACAAAATCAGTAAAGCTGCTTGCTTTTTTATTATGTAAATTTTCCATTGTTAAACAGGTTAGGCAATGAAGCTAGCTGTATTTTGTGAGGACAAAGTTTTTTAGCACCAAACTTAACCTAATGTAACTCAACCTAACATAAAATTACTTCTTTTGTAGGTTAGGGTTGGTTAGGTTGGATTATATTAATTTAACTTAGGTTACAAAAAAAGTTTCTTTAAACCCATAGACCCATATAAGTTTCCATTGCATAACCCACTTAATGTTGCAGAATTTACATAATATATATTTAAATTGAAATTCAAGCAGCTGTTCTCAGTACTGACCCAATAAAACAATTTAGCTTCAAAAACATATGTTAAAATAGCCAGTTCATGTACTACAACCTAACATAACCTCATGTCTAAATAACTTGGCGTGTTTTGGGTTGCCACAGTTCATTCCACATTGAGCTCTTACCTTCCACTCTACTGATACATAAATATTGCCTTTTTTGTTAATACACCAGCCATTTCCCACCAAGGTAGGTGACCCGTTCCCTCAAAAAAAAAAATAATCACCACTGTTTACTCCTTTGATGAGTTTCAAGTTTTTTTTTACACCCGGAGCCCAGCCTTTGGCCAGGCTTGTCAGAGTTGATGTCTTGCCAGACGTATGCTGACATCACAGTTCAGATGACACTGCAATATTCTTACCCATATACAGTGGACCCCCGGATTTCGTCAATAATTCGTTCCAGAATGCTGTTCGAGTGCCGTTACCAAACAAATTTGTTCCCATAAAGAATAATGTAAATAAGATTAGTCCTTTTAGACCCCCCAAAAATACACTTACAAAAGCACTTACAAAAATACACTTACATAATTGTTCAAGTTGGGAGCAGTAAGAAATCCGGGGGTCCACTGTATAGACAAAAAACAAAGGAAAAGATACAAGCATTTCCAAGCAAACTTTAAAGCTGTTCAAAATAAGAAAGACTCATCAGTAAAATTCTTAATCCATCAATTTTTGAGGAATAATCCTTGTGATGCAGTCCCAGGCCCCACTCAACCATTCAAAGAGGTTAACTACCCAACATGCTCGAGACAAATGTTAAGGCAGCACATTACCTAATCATAATGTTAATTAGCAAACCACAACCACAACACAAGCCAAGGAAAGCAGGACCCCAGACAACTCCACTGATAGGGAACAATGTAATAAAAAAAGCAAATGCCAGGCTAGTAAGTTTATTCAGGTATACACAAATACTGTACAGTTACAGTCAAACCTCAGTTTTCATATGCCCTAGTTTTCGTACGATTCGGTTTTTGACAATTTTTTTAGTACATCTGCTCGGTTTTCGTACAATTGAAAATGGTCCGTACCAAACTCGTCCACCTGCCCGCGTGACTCAGCCACTCATTTCCCGGAATAGAGCGCCCACACAAAGCATCCCATGCGTTCGTGACTCAGTCTGCCTTTGTCTGCAACATGTTCAATGACAATGCTTTGCCCCATTTTAGGCAAATCTTAAAGAGATGCCAGAAACAGACCTATCTGGACACATTTTTTGTGCAACAGGGGTCCAGTGACTTTCAAGCTGGTCCTAGTGCCAGTAAATGACGAAGAAGGGAAGTAACCCCGGACAGGGCCTTGATACCTGAATTCCTTATAGATGGAGATTCCCCTTCCAAACAATAAACTGTCCTCCCTCTCCCCTCCTTGCCATCTTCCATATGCCAACAAGAGTCTTCAATAAAGGTAAAAGTGATGTTAAATGTTCATTTATCCATTTCATTAGTCATTTATATTTATTTCTCATTGCTTTCTGTATGTAAAATTATAGTTATTCTCTATAAAATGCATTTTTTGTTAATACTGTATTTTTGGGTGTCTGGAATGGATTAATTGAATTTACATTATTTCTTATGGGAAATATTGCTTCAGTTTTCGTACGATTCAGTTTTCGTCAGACTTTTCTGAACGGATTAATTACGAAAACAGAGGTTCCACTGTACACAGATTATCATACATAGCAGCATGTGTGTAGAGAACCTAAGATAACCCAAAAAAATCAGACAGAGTGATGTCATTACATGTATTTCCATTGGCTTGGTTTGCAGTGACTTATTTCCATGGCTTGGTTCACAGCCCTCTTGCCTCACATGCTGAGTGTCCGGGGTTCGATCCCCAACACAGGTGAAAATGATGGGCATGTTTCCCTACACCTGCTGTTCCTGTTCACCTAGCAGTAAGTAGGTACAGTATCTGGGTGTTAGTCAACTGGTGTGGGTGGCATTCTGGGGGACAAGGTTGAAGAACCACAATGGAAATAAGACAGGCAGTCCTCGATGATGCACTGACTTCCTTGGGTTATCCTGGGTGGCTAACACTAAATCCAAACAAATCTTAGCTTATCTTTTAAAGACAGACACAGTGTCTACCTACTAATGCTTGCAGGACCCTATGTCTAGCTCTTATACAATGCCATATAAATTATTCTTGTTCTTCGTACTCTGCCTTAACAAAAAACTGAAAAACTACAAATTACAGAGAACAAAATGGTAAGATTCATCTTGGACCCGAGTCCAAGAGATCATGTAGGCCAGGATGAATTACAACTGGATATGATGAATGTTGAAGACAGTAAAACAACTGAAGTTAAATTACATTTATAAAACTGCTCCCAAGCAGTGTCCAGAATATCTTGCTGCCAAGTTTGTCAGAGCTGGGAACCAAACCAATTATAGTACTAGGGGAAGGGAACACATTTTTGAAGAACCCACAGTCAATAGTCAGGTTTCAAATACCTTTTATTGTACAGCAATAAAGGAATGGTATGGACTGCCTGTACATGTCAAAGCCAGTCCTAGTATGAGCCAGTTCATGAAGATAGCTAAAAGGTACCTACTGAATGAAGCTATAGAAAGGTAATGAATGAAGCTAGAGGGGTACCTAATGAATGAAGCTAGAGGGGTACCAAATGAATGAAGCTAGAGGGGTACCTAATGAAGATGCGATGGGATGGGGGGTTTATTGGGGGTAGGTGGGGGTGGTTATTTTCCGGCTGGCCAGAAGGGAATCGTCGGCAGCAGCTGCAGCAGCACTACTACTAATGAAGCTAGAGGGGTACCTAATGAATGAAGCTACAGAAAGGTACATAACGAATGAAGCTACAGAAAGGGAGGAGGGTAATATCTTGTCTAGTTAACATTCATGTAACTATTATTGTAAGCTGATCCTGTCTTTAATGTTAATGTAAATAACTTAATTCACTTTATTCACAGTGTAGCTTTTTTACTGTAGCCAATTTTCACACAGTCACTTAGCTGTTTTAGCTTTTAAGGTTTAAATAATAAGATATTATAAGGACCCCAATGGAAATAAGTCACTGATTTTTTTTTTGGGGGTAGGGGGTTTATCCTGGTGGGTAATTTACACATATGTTAAATATGTATGATAATTGTGGTATATCAAAGGTATATGGGTTATGTTATTAAATTTACTTATCGAAGTAAAGCTTCTCTTTTGTTCAAAATATAATTGATTTACTGTGCAACGCACCTAAAAAAAAAATTTACACAATAAATGATAGTCTCACTTTTGTCTATCATCCCCTAAAGAATTTTTTGGTAAAAAATAAGTACTTTTCCCATTGAAAGGATAACAATGTCGTTATTTATAATATATTAGTGGATATCTGTCGCAGAAAAAGTACCTAATCCCATTATTACACTCGAGGGAAGTGCTAAACCCACAGGGGCCACAAAGCACCTGGAGAATAAGAAACAAGATAAGATATTGTTTGGATTTTTAACCCATAGATGGTATATATACAGTGGTACCTCGGGTTACGAGCTTAATTCGTTCCAGAAGGCTGTTCGAGTGCTGATACCGAACGAATTTGTTCCCATAAGGAATAATGTAAATTAGATTAATCCGTTTCAGACCCCCAAAAATACACTTACATAATTGTTCGAGTTGGGAGCTGCTCGTATGCCGAGGTACCACTGTACAGTGGTCCCCTGAGTAACGAACACCCCGGAAATCGTACAATTATGAAAGTATAATATTGTAAGTGCTTGTGGAAGTGTATTTTTGGGGGCCTGAAATAGACTAACCTATGTGACATTATTCCTTAACCCTTTGGGGGTCCAAGGGGTCTCTCTGAAACTCGTTCTCAGGGTCCACGAATTTAAAAAAAAAAAAAAAAATTCTTATGGAATGATAGAGAATCTTTTTCCGATCATAACACCACAAACATTATGAAATTTGATCGAAAACTAACGGAATTATGCTTTCGCGAAGTTAGCGGTAACCATGACACTTACGCATCGGCGATTTCGCCCACTTTGAGCCCTATTTTCGGCACATTCCAATGTTTCAGTCTACTAAAATTATAGCTATTTTGCTAGAACTCCGTTTCTTCTATCGATTGAGTACAAGAAACCAAACCGCCTATTTACCAATTTCAACTACCCAAAATAGTGGTCAGAAAATGGCAATTTGACCAATTTCACACAAATTTCAAACGATGCCAATTTCAAAATAGGGTCCAGAATAAACAAGGCAGACATTCCTGGCACTAAAATAACATCTTCTCTGTTCATTAGTCACGTCTCCAGAACCCTTTTACATTACTTTTGCTTATCATTTTGAATTTTTATTCTCACAAAAAAATAGAAGATTTACTGTTATGTATACAACTGCATCATTGTAAAAATGGTATAAACAATATCAGAGCACTTGTGCATGCATATTAAACTCGCCAGTTGATGTGTATTGGACGCATGGTGTGATTTGTGAACATCATCAAAAATCGAACATTTTCGCTACTTTGAGCTCAATTTCAAGGTACTTGTCATTGTCAAACTAATCAAAATTATCTCCATTTCTGTAATATATCTTCCATTCTATCAAATGAGACCAAGAAAACGAGAATACAACAATAAATACCATACGAAAATAGACTGCAAAGTCGCTGTTTTAAACCAAAAACACGGTCAGAGTTTTTCTTTCCTTATTATGCACTGTGTGGTGCAGGAATTTTTTTATACTGCGCACACTTACCGCACAGACCCATTCTGCCTGTTTCTGCTTGATTTGAGGGCGCTAGAATTTAGGCGTACTAGTACGTCAATAACCACAGTGCGTAAAACGTACTTTTACGACTATAACCCCGAAAGGGTTAAGGGAGTAAATTCGTTCGGTAATGGCACTTGAGCAGGCTTCTGGAATTAAGTTTTTTCATTACTCGGGGGTCCACTGTATATAGAATAGTCAGTAAGAATTAAGATCAGTCTGCCCAAAATACCCAGGAATGCTAGTGGCTTTCTTTGTAATTAATATCTTATATGTAAACCACACATTGTAAGCTTTGCAAGGAAATAATAATAATAATAATAATACAGTGGTCCCTCGGTTTTCGTGCATCTCCAAACTCGAACATTTATGTAAGTGTATTTTCGTAAGTGCTGTTGCAAGTGTATTTTTGGGGGTCTGAAATAGACTAACCTACGTGACATTATTTCTTAAGGAAGCAAGTTCGTTCGGTAATGGCACTTGAGCAGCATTCTGGAACGAATTTTCGGCGAAAACCGAGGGACCACTGTAATAATAATACAGTGGACCCATGATTATCGGCCATAATTCGTTCCAGAATGCTGTTCAAGTGCCGTTACCAAACGAATTTGTTCCCATAAGGAATAATGTAAATTAGATTAGTCCTTTTAGACCCCCAAAATTACACTTACAAAAGCACTTACAAAAATACACTTACATAATTGTTCGAGTTGGGAGCTGTACGAAATCCGGGGGTCCACTGTATCTTTATTTACTACAATTACAAGATATACAGACCATAGCTGACATCAATGACATACTACTATATAGAAAGTCCCTTGTTATGCTGAGCATTTCCCGCAAATTAGGTCAGTTTTGTCCCAGGATGCGACCCACACCAGTCCACTAACACCCAGGATGCGACCCACCCCAGTCCACTAACACCCAGGATGCGACCCACACCAGTCCATTAACACCCAGGATGTGACCCCACACCAGTCCACTAACACCCAGGATGCAACCCACCCCAGTCCACTAACACCCAGGATGCGACCCACCCCAGTCCACTAACACCCAGGATGCAACCCACCCCAGTCCACTAACACCCAGGATGTGACCCACACCAGTCCACTAACACCCAGGATGCAACCCACCCCAGTCCACTAACACCCAGGATGTGACCCCACACCAGTCCACTAACACCCAGGATGCGACCACACAGTCACTACACCCAGACCTATTTTACTGATGGGTGAACATACCCGTGAGAACTCCATGTCTCTACCCGCTGGGACGAACCCGACTCACCGTGTGAAGCGAGAACTTTACCCACAAGGCCACGGGACATTTTCATTTTCATTATTTAGGTACAAGTACACAGAAGTACAGTTATCATATATAGTATAAATTACCCACCAGGATAACCCAAAAAAGTTAGACAAAGTGATTTATTTTCATAGTTGTCCTTGTGATCAGTGGGGGGGGAGGGGGCTAATGCCTTGGATCTAGAGCCTCCCTCACTGACATGAATGCACCCCCTTGAGGGGCCATTAACCACAAATTACTTGTTAAATACACTGAGTTATCAGTATATTTATGGGTAAGCAGTAAACCCACAGGGGTGATAGTGAACTACGAGTGAAGACAGATCATCTATCAGGGGTGACCCCTGAGCTCTACCACACACTCCTTCCTCATCTACACACATCCACATAATATCCACCGCAAATACTGAAGGAAAATAGTAATCATGGTCATTAAGTGGGTAAATTGTTGCCATGATGGCAACAAAATATGATAATAACATTGCTAGTGGCTGCCTCCTGGGCTCCATTCCTCGCTATTTCTCCCTCCCAGAGAAGTAACTCCTACCCAACTCTTCATGTCACGCTGCCCAAGCTCACCTTCTCCAGAAGATTGGCGATGTGGTAGGAAACACTCGCCATTTTGGTGGTTTA
Organism: Cherax destructor; assembly: GCA_009830355.1. Lineage (NCBI taxonomy): Eukaryota > Metazoa > Arthropoda > Malacostraca > Decapoda > Parastacidae > Cherax > Cherax destructor. The sequence goes on from WNWK01002538.1 coordinate 190,467, forward strand.
TTTAGTAAAGTATGAGCGAGGTAATCCAGCCACTGTCCAACCTCCTCCTCGATGCCGATGACATGCATTTCTTAACAATACTCTCAATAACCACATATATGTGACTTATTATTACCAATATAACTTCCTTAATTACTTAGGCCATAAATAATGTTAATTTCGATTAATTTCATTCCTTCGTTAGTAGTTATTTGCCAGAGTTTCAATATTTTTGTAAGTATATTTCTTAATTCATCACAACCTCAAAACAGAGGCTTCTGATTGGTCCTCCACACTGGCGCTAATTTTGAAAAATTTGGCACAATTTTTTTTCATTTAATGAGGAAGCGCTAAACCTGGAGGAATGAAGGGGTGGGAGGCTAAAAGAATTTGATCTGAGGAAGTGGATGTTCCCTCCAATTCCTTGGATTAAGCTCTCGCCAACATAATGGAAATAAGTCACTTGGTCTGATTTTTTTGGGTTATCTTGGTGGTAATTTATACATAAGTTACCATGAATGATAATTGTACTTATGTGTACCTGTACCTAAATAAACTTCCTAACTTATTTACATGTCAGTTAATCAATGTCAATTGTATGCTGTATGATTATGATGTACAGGTACACATAACTACAATAACTACAAAACAGTCAGACGAAGTGACTTATTTCCATTGTGGTCCTTGAATTATTTCCATTGTGGTCCTTGAATTTTGGGATTATTTCAAAGATCAGGCTCCTGGTGGTTCAATGCCCGGTGTCAGCTAGAGCTCTCGCTTCACACACGGAGGGCCGGGTTCGATTCCGGCGGGTGGAAACATTTCGACGTATTTCCTTACACCTGTTGTCATGTTCACCTAGCAGCAAATAGGTACCTGGGTTGTTAGTCGACTGGTGTGGGTCGCATCCTGGGGGACAAGATTAAGGACCCCAATGGAAATAAGACAGACAGTCCTCGACGATGCACTGACTTTCTTGGGTTATCCTGGATGGCTAACCTTCCGGGGTTAAAAATCCGAAGAAATCTTATCTTATCTTATCCATTGGGTCCTTGGATTATTTCCATTGGGGTCTTTGATGTGTTCAAGACGATTGTTTGAACACTTCGTCCTTGATCATGTGGTTAACACATATCACGTTTAGCATTAAACCCGAACGGGTCAGTCTTATACAGTACATTATTTCCGTCGATATGTAATTAGTAATTACCTATTTGTAATTAGTAGTTACTTATGTAATGAGTAATTGCCTATCAGTAATTACCTATCGGTAGTTAGTACTTACCTTGGTCAAGTTATAGTTAAATTTAAATCCAATGACCTCCAAAAAACCCTCACAGTGATAAACATCTACAGATTACCACAGTCAAACATTCACCACTTTAGTGAAAAACTAGGAAACCTGATAACTGATGCACACATGAACAAAGACCATTTGCTGCTCACAGGAGATTCCAACATAAATCTCCTACATGACCAGGACCCATAAGTAACAGAATTCACAAACACTATGAGCAACTGCTTGTTACTACCAACAATATTGAAACCTACAAGAATCTCCGAGACTAGTACCTCATTACTAGACCACATCTGGACTAACACTATATCCCCTCTAAAATCAGGCATAATCACAGACAAAACTACAGACCACTACCCGACCTTTCTCATAACCAACCTTGGTAAATTGCCCCAAGATATCACAAAAGTTACCTTCAGACTGCATAACGAGTCAGCTGTTATAAAGTTATTACAGCTATGATTAACATTGACTGGCATAATGAGTTAGAAACATATTCAGATACTAATGAATGCATCATGAATTTCCTTAATAAAACCCACCACCTCTATAACAAACATTGCCCTAAAAGAACTAAACAGATCACAGCTAAAAGACTTAACAATCCCTGGCTAACACCCAGCATCCTTAAATCCATTAACAAAAGGCACCAATATGAAAAACAATACAGAAGGGGTCTAATAACCAGAGAACAATCCAAACGCTACTCATCAATCCTTACCAGCCTGATAAGAAGGTCAAAAAAATTGCTTTTAACATCCTATGGAGAGGAAACATGGACACTGGGATCGTCCCGCAGCTACTAAAAACAACAGACATAGCCCCGCTCCACAAAGGGGGCAGTAAAGCAATAACAAAGAACTACAGACCAATTGCGCTAATGTCCCATATCATAAAAATCTTTGAAAAGGTTCTAAGAAGCAAGATCGCCACCCATCTTGATACCCATCAATTGCACAACCCAGGACAGCATGGGTTTAGAGCAGGCCGCTCCTGTCTGTCCCAACTACTGGACCACTACGACAAGGTCCTGGATGCTCTAGAAGATAAACAGAATGCAGATGTTATATACACAGATTTTGCAAAAGCCTTTGACAAGTGTGACCATGGTGTAATAGCACACAAAATGCGTGATAAAGGAATAACAGGAAAAGTTGGTAGATGGATCTATAATTTCCTAACATGTAGAACACAAAGAGTAGTAGTCAACAGAGTAAAGTCTGAGGCAGCTACTGTGAAAAGCTCTGTTCCACAAGGCACAGTACTTGCTCCCATCCTATTCCTCATCCTCATATCAGACATTGACAGGAATATAAGCCGCAGTGCTGTGTCTTCCTTTGCAGATGACACCCGAATCTGTATGACAGTGTCCACCGTTGAAGACACTGCAAGACTCCAAGCAGACATAAACCAAATCTTTAAATGGGCTGCAGAAAACAATATGAAGTTCAATGATGAAAAATTTCAATTACTCAGATACGGAAAACGTGAAGAAATTAAAATCTCATCAGAGTACAAAACTAATTCCAACCACACAATAGAGCGAAAAACTAATGTCAAAGACCTGGGAGTGATCATGTCAGAGGATCTCACCTTCAAGGACCATAACAAAGTAGCAATTGCATCTGCTCGAAAAATGACAGGATGGATAATGAGAACCTTCGAAACCAGGGATGCCAAGCCCATGTTGACACTTTACAGATCGCTTGTTCTATCTAGGCTGGAATATTGCTGCACACTAACTGCACCTTTCAAGGCGGGTGAAATTACTGACCTTGAAAATGTGCAGAGAACCTTCACCACACACATAAGTGCGATAAACCACCTCAACTACTGGGAACGCTTGAAGTTCTTAAACCAGTACTCTCTAGAACGCAGGCGTCAGGGGCCCAAGATTGTTCAACTGCCTCCCAGCATACATCAGGGGGATTACCAACAAACCCCTGGCTGTCTTCAAGCAGGCACTGGACAGGCACCTAAAGTCGGTACCTGACCAGCCAGGCTGTGGTTCGTACGTTGGACTGCGTGCGGCCAGCAGTAACAGCCTGGTTGATCAGGCTCTGGTCCAACAGGAGGCCTGGTCACAGACCGGGCCGCGGGGGCGTTGACCCCCTGGAATTCTCTCCAGGTAGACTCCAGAACATAAAAGGTGATATGAAAAAGACCTGGAAGACCCTATCTGCAATTCTAGGAAATAAAAAGATATCCAAAAACAACACCATCAAATTATCAAAAACAGATGAACCCCTACTCTCACCAACTGAGACAGCAAACAGACTTAATGTTTTCTTCTCCACCATAGGAAAGAATCTAGCGAGTAAAATCCCAAGCTCAAACACCCGTCCAACAGACTACCTCACCAACACCTACCCAGATACACTATTCCTAGCTCCTACAACCCAATAGAAGTCTCGCTCATAATCAACACCCTTAAAAACAAGGCAGGAGACTTAAACAGCTTATCACCGTTTATGTATAAAAAAAGCTTCACAGGTACTGTCACCAATTATAGCAACACTATTCAATAATAATAATAATAATAATAATAATAATAATTTTTATTTGGACATGATACAAAGAATTACATTTGGTTATTGAGATTACATGAGGTGTACATGCCAAAAGCCCCTAGTATGCAGGGCATTTTGGGCAGACTTAAAATTAACTTAAAACTAGATTGTAAGAATTATTGTAGATAGTATACAATGAGTAAAGGTGAGTATTTAAGCTATGAAATTTGAACATAGTTTTGTACTTTTGTCTTCATTATAAAATTAATTAAATCAGATTAAACAAATTAAAGCAATAGTAATAATAAAATAATAAAAAGTTATGGTTGATAATTTATAAAATAAGTAAAGTTGCTTATCAAGTTTTAAAGTTTGAATATAAGTTGAACATATCAATTAATTGTAGCAATTTATTGCAGCAATGCAACTAATTGAGTGAGATAACAATTTAAAACAATTTAAAACAATTAATTGCATTGCAGTTAGTTTACGTGGTCATTATAATATAAGTGTTGGGAATAATTAGCTAAGTAAGTATTATTCATAACAGGTTTTACATTCATTCATTCAATCGTTCATTCATACATTACATTGACTTTAAAGTCAGGTTTTACGTTAAGTGATTATTCTACTTTGCTGGGAATGGTTGATATGGAGCAATTATCTTTGGGTGAGAAGGTGGTTTTTAGCATCGTTTTGAATTGGGGTACAGGTAGGGTTTCTTTGGCAATGACAGGTAATGAATTCCAAATTTTCGTGCCTTTATGTGCATTGAGTTTTTACATAGTGTTAGATGGACACGGGGAACATCGAGGAGTGATCTGTGTCTAGTGTTATGGTCATGTGTCCTGTTAAAATTAGTAAGGAGAAGTTTGAGTGGTGGGTTATTTGCATAGAGTGTTCTATGTATGTAATAGGCACAGTAAAAGTATGGATGTCTTGTATGGTGAGTAAGTTTAGGTTTTGAATATTGGTGGAATATGTTGTCTGGAGTGAGAATTTGTTATCATTCTAACTGCTGCCTTTTGTTGTGTTATTAGTGGTCTGAGATGAGTTATTGATGTAGAGCCCCATGCGCAGATTCCATAGGTGAGGTAGGGGTAAATGAGTGTGTGATATAGGGTAAGGAGAGCTGGTTGTGGAACATAGTACCGTATCTTGGATAGTATTCCCACGGTCTTTGAGACTTTCTTGGAGATTTGTTGTATATGTGTCTGAAATTTGAGGCCACTGTCAAGATGTATTCCTAAGAATTTTCCCTCTGTGAGTTTTGTGATAGGGGACCCGTTTATCATTATGTTAAGTGGTGCGTTTGCAGCTCTGTTCCCAAACTGGATAAAATAGGTTTTATCAATATTGAGAGTAAGTTTGTTGGTCATCATCCAGGTAGATATTTTCTGCAATTCAGTATTTGCAGTGTTGGCTAGTGTGTCTGGGCTAGGGTGTGAGATAACGTATGTAGTGTCATCTGCAAAAAGTATGGGTTTGAGTAGTTGAGATGCATTTGGTAGGTCGTTAATGTAAATGAGAAAGAGTAGTGGGCCAAGAACACTTCCCTGTGGGACCCCTACGGTAATAGTTTGCGCGGTGGAGCTAGCTCCATTAGTGTACACATATTGGTTTCTGTTGCTAAGGTATGGGCCAAGAGGCCTTTTGCAGTGTTCCTCCTTTCTTATGTTCTCTCTCTCTCTCTGCACAGGTCATTAAGTTATAATATTTGAAGCTGCAAACGCACCACTTAACATAATGATAAACGGGTCCCCTATCGCAAAACTCACAGAGGGAAAATTCTTAGGAATACATCTTGACAGTGGCAACATCCATTGAAGCCTCTACCTTCCCATCAATTCTCAAAATAGCATGGGTCACCCCGATCCACAAAGGAGGTGATCAAACAGACTTGAATAATTATAGACCAATTTCTAATTTACCACTGCTTTCAAAAATCTTCGAAAAATTAATTCATAGACAGATCTATTCCTACCTCGTCTCACACAATGTACTCAACCCCTGTCAATTTGGATTCAGGACCAACAAGAGCACAAACGATGCTATTATACACATTAGGGATGTATCGGATATCCGTATCCGCATCCGCATCCCCGGAGCATCCGCATAAATTCTTACATTCGCATCCGTATTTTTTCTAAATGAGACATCCGCATCCGCATCCGTATTGTTCTAAATGAGACATCCGCATCCGCATCCGTATTTTTCTAAATGAGACATCCGCATCCGCATCCGTATTTTTCTAAATGAGACATCCGCATCCGCGTCCGCATCCGTAATCACTATTAAATAAATATCCGCATCCGCATCCGCATCCGGACCTAACAAAGCGGATGTGGCGGATATTATAACCTAAATTACAGAGCTTACATGTTTGTTTCCCACAAACTTGTTCTTATGATTTACAAATTAACATTGCAGCTTCAAATATTATAACTTAATGACCTGTGCAGAGAGAGAGAGAACATAAGAAAGGAGGAACACTGCAAAAGGCCTCTTGGCCCATACTAGGCAAGTCCTTCACAATCCACCCCACTAATAGAATATTTGCCCAACCAAATTTTCAATTCTATCCAAGAAATAAGCTTTGATAATTATATTTACTCATGTGCAAGTCCACTCAAAACCAACCCTCTCACTCATGAATTTATCCAACCTAATTTAAAACTACCCAAGGTGCTAGCTTCAATAACCCTACTAGGCTGATAAATTAGACACATATGCAATGGAAATAAATGGTATAAAATATCGACACAATGGAAAAATAAACACAATAAAGGATCACATTATACTGCTTATGTGTTTATTAAACACATATGCATTGAGCAAATATTCTGTTAGTGGGATGGATTGGGAAGGACGTGCCTAGTATGGGCCAACAGGCCTGCTGCAGTGTTCCTCCTTTCTTATGTTCTTATGTATCTTTATTGAGGAAACGTTTCGCCACACAGTGGCTTCATCAGTCCATACAAAGGAGAATCGTGAAGAACAGGAGGAGTTTGAGGTGGTCAGTCCATCAGCCTGGAGTTGCTGTCTGACACAGCAACATCTTGGTATCTTAATACAGGGAATTCTTCACTTGCCTAACCCTTGGCCACCACCTACTTCAGCTCCTTTGGTGCTCTTGTGGTGAACCAGGTGCTTCAGCTCCTTCAGTACCCTATTTTATAGTGCCCTAATTATCAAAGCATATTCCATGGATGGAGTAGATGGGTTGGGTAGGAGTTTTTGTTTGTGAGATTGGTTTTGGGTTAGAGGGGGACCTACCTAGTGTGGACCAGTTTGCTTGCTGCATTGTTCCTTATTTCTGTGTTCTTGTATTAATATTGGTAGAATTACCGACAATATGTTAAGTAAAAGGACACAAATGCAACTAATGAGACATTTTATTGTCTCATTGAACCTATATATACCCTGTGTGTCCATGCATTGTTTGTAACGGCTTGAAAAAGCTCCTGGAGAGCGAAACGTTGCCACAATAAAATGTCTCATTAGTTGCATTTGTGTCCTTTTACTTAACATTGCTGTATGTTCGCCGGTACTTCCGGCCCGGGTCTTCTCCAAATGGTGACCCGGCATATTTAACATTCTGTGTTCTTGTGAGTGAGAGGGGTTGGATTTGAACGGGACTTGCACAATGGTTGGGGGGAGGGGGGTTGTCGGGGCTTCTTGCTTGGATGGGGATGGGTTGGACAAATATTTTTGGTGGGTTGGTTTTGACATGGACCTGCCAAGTATGGGCCAGTAGGCCTGTTAGAGTGTTCCTCCTTTCTTATGTTCTTATGGTAAAAAAAAAACAAAAATCAGGTATTTTATGACTGTCCTGCAAAATCCGCATCCGCATCCGCCCGGATGTCAAAATGTGACATCCGTAATCCGCATCCGCATCAGCATTTTACTGTAAGCAGATATCCGCATCCGCATCCGCATTTTACTGTAAGCAGATATCCGCATCCGCATCCGTATTTTACTGTAAGCAGATATCCGCATCCGCATCCGTATTTTACTGTAAGCAGATATCCGCATCCGCATCCGCAAAATAAGTAAGTAAGACATCCGTATACACATCCGCATACCGGATATTTAAATTTTTCACATCCGATACATCCCTAATACACATGCTAGAGTTAATATACACCGCACTTGAGAAGAAAGAAGTCCCATTGGGAATATTGGGAATCTTCATTGATCTACGCAAAGCTTTTCATACAGTCGACCATGATTTACTGCTCACAAAATTAGCACACTATGGTATAAGGGGGCACCCACTCAACTACCTAAAGTCATACCTTAGTAACAGAAGCCAATACGTGTACACGAATGGAGCGAACTCTTCCACACAATAACTTACAGTCGGAGTCCCTCAAGGAAGTGTCCTGGGTCCACTCCTATTCCTCATTTACATAAATGACCTACCGAATGCATCACAACTACTCAAACCCATATTATTTGCAGATGACACAACATATGTCTTCTCTCACCCAAATCCAGTCACACTGGCCAACACTGTTAATGCCGAATTACAGAAAATATCAACATGGATGACGACTAACAAACTTACTCTCAATACTGACAAGACCTACTTCATACAGTTTGGAAGCAAAGCCACAAATGTTCCACTTAACATAACACTCAATGATTCACCCATCACAAGACACAGAGGGAAAATTCCTAGGAATCCACCTTGACAGTAGTCTTAAATTCCAAACACACATACAACATATTTCCAAGAAAATCTCAAAGACAGTAGGCATATTATCAAAGATAAGCTATTATGTGCCACAACCAGCTATCCTTGCGCTATATCATTCACTTATCTACCCTTATCTCACCTATGTAATCTGTGCATGGGGATCAACAACATTAAATCACCTTAGACCACTCATAACCCAGCAAAAGGCTGCAGTCAGAATGATAACAAATTCCCACTCTAGACAGCATACTCCACCAATATTCAAAAGTCTAAAACTACTCACCGTAAAGAACATTCATACGTATTCTTGTGCCTATTACATACATAAAACTCTACACTCTAATATAAACCCTCCGCTCAAAATTCTACTCACCAACTTTAATAGGACCCATGACCACAACACAAGACACAGATCACTTTTTGATATACCCCGTGTCAATATCAACCTATGTAAAAATTCTATGCACACAAAGGGCCCCAGAATCTGGAATTCATTACCAGTATATATTAAGTTAATCTTGTCTGAAAATCAATTTAAGACTCTTCTCAAAAACCACCTACTCACCCTAAACTAAATATTCATACTGTAAACAACTTTCAAAAATGCTCAATATTATTATCCCATAATACAATTTCAATTTTTACTAATATGTTAATATTATGTTACCCCCTACTCACCCAAAACTAAATCCTCATACTATAAATTACTTTAAAAAATGCTCAATGTTTTTTCCTTAAGATACTCTCAATTTTATATTACCATCCTCCTAAACACTTGTTACAATGTAATATCTTCATATTGTAATTATAACATTATAATATCATCATATTGTAACTTGAAATCAAATTTATAACTAGAATAAACTCAATCAATTTCCCTAATATTATTTACATAGTCTATAAGTCATTAGATTAAGCTGCCCCTAATGCCATGGCATGTCAGTGGCTCTCCTTGCACTTCAATTTATAATTGTAACTACCAATACCTATGTATAAATGCAATAAAATAAAATTTACTTTACTTTACCTATCAGTAATTAGTAAGTATCTGTAATTAATTACCTGTCTGTAATTAGTCGTTACCTATTTAAGCCCGCAATGCACAGTATATTAGGGGCTTTTGGGATGTACATCTCATTAATAACTAAGTAATAACTATGTAATAACTATGTATAACTATGTCTACCATATATAATTGTACAATGTCTCAATAAAGTATAAAATATTATTATTATATAAGCCCGCAGGGGTCGAGTCCCAGGTCTTACATCGTAACCTTCAATTGAATGATATGTAAAGTTATATTAATTTATTTTCATCATCAGTCATACAGTGCCTGATAATGTAATCAGGTTTGAGCCAAGGAAGGGGAGATTGGTTACAATTCCTTGGATCAATTATTATTATAATCAAAAGAGCGCTAAACCACAAGGGTCATACAGCGCAGTCCTACATTGGATAGAAATGCTTTTAATTTCTCTAAAAATTATTTCTTAATATCTAATTACTACACTCCTGAGGGAGCTCTAAACTCTTACAGGTCATATAGTGCCCTGGGGTATGGGAGATATTATAATAATAATATAATATAATACCTGGCACCCCAAACTTACCTACCACACCCTCTATACATGTTTCTCCTACTTTAGCATTTAGGTCCCCTACCACAATTACTCTCTCACTTGGTTCAAAAGTTCCTATACATTCGCTTAACATATCCCAAAATCTCTCTCTCCTCTACACTCACTTGGACCTGTTGTAACGAGACTTTGTCGTCAATACAAAGAAAGGTTGAGAGCACTTAGAGTTGTGGCAGGGTTTCACCCCAGGTATGGTGCTAATGTTAAAATTGTGAAAATGATGTATCTTGTTTATATTAGATCATTAGTTGATTATGCTGCGCCACTACTTGTTCTTGTGTCTGACTGGAAGCTTGGAGGGCTGGAAAAACTGCAGAACGAAGCAATGAGGATCATTTTAGGATGCCCTCGTACTGCCAAAATTTTAAATATGCAGAAAGAACTTGATATTCCAAGCATCAGAGATCGTGTTACTGAAAGAAATATCCTAATTGGGGTTAATATGCTCAGGCAAGCCCATTCAAACCCCTGCACAGAAGCCCTCCAAACTTTCCTCAGCACTGGTGAACATCCCTCCAGATGGATCGAAAAAACTGGAACCGACCTCCGCATGAATCAGATACATGATCTATGTCAAGTAAGGCAACAGCGGCACTTCTCCGCTCCATGGAATATTAACCCATTCCAAACTACCATCCCTCCATTTCCCCCCAAACTACTTCTTAAATCACAACCAAAGCTTCGCCTTGAAGCCAAACATGATGCCTTAAACTGTATTGATAATTTAGCCAAACAGCACACTCTCTCACAAATTATTTACGTTGATGGTTCTGTTCACCAATCCACTGGTGCAGCTGGTAGTGCTGCTGTTGTCATACACTGGTGCAGCTGGTAGTGCTGCTGTTGTCACACAGAGTGATGGCTCTCTTAAAGAGATTGGAGCACGCATCAATAACTGGGCCTCTACCCTTCAGACAGAACTGTTTGCCATACTCCTTGCACTCAAATGCGTCCATGTATCTAAGGTTGACTCTCTAATTGTAATTGATTCTCTGTCATCCATAAATGCTCTAACTCATCAAGTATAACTTGTAGCATGCTTGTGTCAGAAGCCAGACACAGGTATGGTAGGATTGTGGATAGTAGAGTCAGAGTGCACATGCTGTGGATTCCATCTCACATTGGTCTTCAGATGCATGATAGAACTGATAAATTGGCTAAGTTTTATGCTTTCAAAGAGGGGATAGATTACAATCTTGGCGTGTCAGTTAGCAGTTTGAGAACAATAATACGAAAAGAACTTCAACTGAATTTTATTGACTTAAGACTCAGGGAGTTTGACACCAGTCAGTCCATCTATCATCATTCTATCATGCAGGAGGAGCCACATGTCTATGGTGCATCCAACAAAATAAGCAGACTCGTAGTGCCACCTATCATACATTCACACATGAACAGCGTCGTGCTCTGTGTAAACAAAGACTGCCACGAGGCCTCACAACTGGTAGTGCACTTAGAAAACTCATGGACCAGGGTAACACTGCTGACATTGATGAGGTCTGCTCTTTATATGAACAATTTTTTCATTATGCTGAGAAACTAAGCCAGATTCCAGGACTTCTATAATGGATCAAAATGTGTATAAACTTAATATTTTTAGCTGGAATATCGCATCACTTAGAAAAAGACTTCCTGACCTTCATCATAAAGTAACCACCGAACCCATTGATATTGTGTGTCTACAAGAGTGCAGAGTCCCTGATAAATCCCAGCCCCCTAAATTGCCATCATTTGTTGCATATAACCTCAAATCTACTAACTCCTGTGTTCTATATATTAAAAATCACTTCCCCATCAACTTCTCACACAAGAAAACAGAGGGACTGCAATACCATGGTGTTAGGATTTATATTGGGAACTCTGCTCTCAACATATTTAATTTGTATGCTCCTGCTGATAAATTCAATTACTTGGAGCTCCCAACTTGTGCTCAGTCTGAGCCTACTCTGATCATTGGAGATTATAATGCAAGACACAAAAGCATTGGAAGCTCACAGTTTAGTAATCGTAATGGTAACCAACTGTTGTCACTGTTAAATAGTCATGATAATGTGCAAATTGTAGGTGACCTTGAACCCACACATATCTATGGAGGCATCCTTGATCTGTGTCTTGGCTTCAACATTACTTCTGCCAGCTGTGAGTCTACCATTGTATCAGATATATCATCAGACCATTTCCCAAGGCTAACCTCACTAGATATAGGTAATACTATCCTTCCTGGTGGAATATTCAAACGGAAACGTTTTAATGTTCCCCTGATCAATATGAGGACTTTGTTGCACATGTGACTGATTGGTATAATTCCTATGAGTGTTCCTCTGTTGAGACCTTTAACAATGACCTTGTGAGCAGTATTCAGAACTACTTAGAGCCGCCTCAAAACCTCCTGGCACTCTTAACCCAACCAACTTCCATAACAATCATACCTCCTATAATAACCATACTTATTACAATGATCTTAAACTTCGAACACTGAAACGTACTGCTCGCAGAATAGGCCTAGCCTATAGAAATCATCGTACCCCTGGAATGCTGAGACTCTTTCAAACTGCCCTTGCTGCTGCCAGAGAGCGTATGACAGAGCTGCGGCAAACTGACTGGGAAAAATTTGTCAATGGTCTCAATGCTCACACCCCACTTAGCCGAGCATGGAGGGACATAAATAGAATTAAGGGTAACAAAACTGGTCAGATTGCGCACCCTCATCCCTTACATAGGGCGAATGATCTAGTCAGTGCTTGGGCTGTTACATCAAGCTATGAAAATCTTCCCAGTACCACACAGGCGAAATTTTTTTTTTTTATATTTTATTGAAATCTGCGTATACAAACATCATGACATAGATATTACCTTTTACATAAGAATTTCCCAAAACCAAAACAACTACAAGCCAACTTCCCCACACTAAATGCTTAGTACCAAATATAATATTACATCACACTCCATGGTTCCTTCCTTTCGCTATAACAGACGAAATATATACCTACCAATCAATAAGTTCTACGTGAACGCTTCAAGGCACACCAGAAACAACTACAATCTCATCCTTGTACAGCACCCCCCTCCTCCAAGATCGTTCACGCATTGTTATGCCATAAGACAAAACATAAAACCACAAAACAATGACCACACAAGGAATGAATACATATTACATACATATTACCCATGACACAATCGTATATAAAAAACATATATACCTTCCCAACCATGGGTTACATTATACACAATATATACCTGACAACTACATATCCGTCCTATTCCCAAAAATTCTTACAACCACCAAGCCCCATATACTTAAGGCCACCTTTAGTATACTTGATCTATACACAATAACATGATATAACAAAATATAGACAAGAAGAGATATACACTTTTATAAAGAACTACCCATATACCCCACATGCATACCTCTTGGACACAATCCTCAAACAAGAAAACATAACATGAACCACGCACACACACAAAATGTTACATATTTCTTATATAATGATCTCTGCCTTTTCAACACAAAACACAGAAAACACAAACATAACAAAAATAACTTACTCCAATAATAACCTTACACAGAAGGCCCAAAATATATGAACATCAATGATTATACAATCCTTGTATGCATCTTATCCAAATCAGAACCAACCTTCGGCATAGAAGGTTCTCATACTCAGAGATGTACTGAAGCACAAACTACCCCAGCCTCTTCCCCACTGATCTACACCCTCCCCACCTAACGGCCTTCCACCTAAGAACCCACCTAACCCCCTTACCTATCATCTACACATTCCCCACTACTTTACCCATCCCTGTTCACCACCCCTAACCCATCCCCCTCCTTCCCCCACTAACCTCTCCCTCCCCACGCCCCTTAACCCATGCACTGTCATCTCTCGATAAGGCTGCGAGAAAGCCCCATCCCACGCCCTACCATATAATTCCCTGTTCCTACACTTAGTCCTATAAAAGCCGCTCCCAATGCCCCAATACGTGCCCTCCCTCCTCTTCCCTACAACTCCATGAAATATAAACATAATCCAATACCAAATAAGACAACCCTGCGTATGCTGTCCGAAAACTGCCCCAGGTCCAAACTCAGCGCCCTCAGAACCGAAACCTCCTTTCCCCACCTGTCGTAACACCCCCAAACCATTCTCTCACCTCCTGCAATCCATCACAAAAATAAACGACATGATATGCCGTTTCCAGCTCGCCACACCTACCGCAAACCCCATCGGCTACCAGAGGTATACATCTTCTTATAAAGAACTACCCATATACCCTACATGCATGCCTCTCACGCACACACACAAAATGTTACATATTTCCTTATATATTACTCCTGCATTTCAACACAAAACACAGAAAACACATACATAATAAAATTAACTTATCTACAATGACCACACAGAAGGCCTGTAATATATGGAATATCAATGATTATAATAACTTTGGGTATGTATCTTAATAAATTTAGAACCAACCTTCTCGCACATAAGGGTTCTCTTTATACTTCAGATGTACTGAAGCACAAACTACCCCAGCCTCTTCCCACTGATCTACACCTCCCCCACCTAACGGCCTTCCACCCAAGAACCACCTAACCCCTACCTATCATCTACACATTCCCCACTACTTTACCTATCCCTATTCACTACCCCTAAACCCATCCTCTTTCCCTAATTAACCTCCTCCTACGCCCCCAACCTATGCACTGTCATTCTCAATAAGGTTGCGAG